>CM051270.1:62296410-62337301 GCA_027921565.1 Artemia sinica | reverse complement strand
GAACAACCGACGACAACAAACCAATGCCTACATCAAACATCAAACCAGAAAAACTAAAACGGTGACATCAGTAATCAATAGGGCCCTCACAAGACCACCAACGACAAACAAGAAGGCAACACAGATAAAAACTAGCCACCCCCCACTACACGCCAAAGGAAAGACCACTAAGGCAAAAAAACCAACCAACCACGATGCACACGCGACCAAAACTAGTGGGGACCAACAAACACACTAGCCAGCCTCCCAACAGCCCCACGACCTTCGAAAAAAGCCGCGTCAAACAAACAAGAGCCAACCAACAATCCCACCCAGGCAACACCACAACGGGTACCACTGAACACAACCAAAAACTTGTTTTACAATACACTACTTCTACCTGCAGCAACTCATTTGACAGCCTTAGTTGAAAAGCTATCCATTGTGAAATTTCTTTGAAAGTAATTAATTAACATTTTTGCTAAATAATAAATTTTTCTTCGTTATCTTTTGAAGAAAAATATGATATTAAAATCTTGCGGCGACAAAAAAAAATACCACCTTTACTTTTTTCCATATGCTGTTCAGTATCCCATTATAAAATAATTTCCCAAGCCAAGTTTTTCAGAAATCTTCAAAACAATTTAGGCTTGCGTTTTTACACAAAAAAACTCCCCTTTCTTCTGAAGAATACCCCATGCCTCTTGACTCCCCAGATATGGACCCCCCCCCCCCCTAAGGAAAAATGCGGTAGTTATGCTCCTGCTTCTTCATCAACATTTGCTGCCTCCAACATACGCTTTCTATCATTTAATCTTGATTGCGCCTCTAAAACCTCGGGAAGCTCACGTACCTTCATGCTTCGTTTCAGTCTTGGATCAACAAGTTCGGGCAACAAACATTGACCCCAGAAATGATCAAGCTTGGGTAAACATCTGTTTCCAGAAGCAAATATCACGCTTAACTAAAAATGATCTCGAAGTCGTCCTGGTCAACAAACACTACAAGGAAGCAGTTCTCTCTTATCTAAAATGTTAAGTTGTCCTTGAATTTGGTAGAAGTATTTGTGCTCCCGTTTGAGTATTAAACAACCTTTCTCAGTGTCCCAACGAAGAAAAAAACCTTTTAATAAGTTCAGCTGAACAGCTTATTTTATTGTTTTACCTTCAGGAATAGTTGTGACTGTTTTTACTTCCACAATCCCAGCGTCACATATCCCATCAGGAGACGTTACAAGCCACCATCTATCCTGGTCAGCAAAAAGACCAAAACAGTCTGATCTTTGAACAATGATGTCCATTTTTCCTCGAAGCATTTAATAGCAACTGGTTCAGAAGGAATTCCACGTTTCATTTGCCATGTACAGTGTATTTGCTTCCCAGTGACTATTTCTTCAACTATTCTGCTGTTGATGTTGTAGGTCGTCGGACGCAAATGGAATAGAAAACGTGTACTATAGATTGACTCCATTCTTTTTGACATCCATTTTGGGTTATCAGATTGTCCAGCTGTGATGCTAGGTAACTGCTGGAGTTGATATTTGATGGGAGTCATTTTTGCTAAGTTGGCTTCTTTCACTGCCTTGAAGTCAGAAGATGGGAGATCTGGCTTTTGGCAGTTCTGACCATATTCTGAGTCAAATTTTGGCAGCAATCCCTGCACGCTGCTACCATTGCTAGCTAGTTGGGTTTTTATACCTCCACCCGCGGTTTTCAAATGATAGTGGAATTAGTCGTCTCGCGCAACGTGTAAGTTTTTCACGTTTCATTGAAAATTTTTTTACACTTTTCGTGGGACTATGGGTAAATATACTCTTTAATGAACGACTATGCCATCCACTACCTTGCGATGTGGCAAGAGCTGCTGCCGTGATACGTACGGCCTGCGAATTTCTTTTGGATCGGCAGACCTGTTTATGCCCTAAGAATTTAACAGCAACTCTCATAAAAGATTCGGCAAGGTTTGTAGTTGAATCGATAAAAAAGGTTGCTAGTTTTACGCAATACCTTTTCAATTTTTTCATTGACTGCTAGCATTACAACTTCTGGGACCCTGGAAAACTTACCTTCAATAGACTCATATTTGCTACATCCAGAGGAACATTTTTGGTGGTCACCAAATACGTGAAAAGGTACATTCTTAGTTAGACATTTTAATTTTTCAGTATTTCCACCATCTTCACGGTTCTTTTTTATAGCCCCACGAAGATTCTTAGTCAGATTTGAGATGCAGCTTTTGGTCAGAATTTTTGAAAAATCACCCCTGTTCTTGACAAGGTTGTACAGATCCCGAGTGAAATTTTTCGTGACATGGTTGGCACACTCGTGTTTTATAACATCCTTTCCATAGGCCACACGCTCTATAATGCGTTGATACACACTTGAATCCCCATCCCCAATTGATTCGAGATACCGTAATCCATGCATGGATAAACTAAGTACAAAACCCTCTATAATCATGTTCTACTCCATTCCCGAAGAAGAACCATTCCAGTTCAGATAGCATAAGTGATCTTGTGGTGGAATCTTTTTAGTTCTGGAAACAGAGCAAATATAACAGTATTTGTTTCTAGAACTAACAAACAAAACTTCTTTTGTATAAGCGTCTATAATAACTGCATGGCCAGCTTTGGCATTGTAATTAATATGTCCTTTTGTTCTTTTGTCCCATCCAGCATCCAAAATAACCTTTGTATATGGAACTCCATCATCAGAAACTCTGCCATCGGAGATAGCCAATTCCTTCGCGGCGTTTCCATTCAACTTAATTGTTATGTCTAGCTCTTCTTTCCATTTCTGTAAAAAAAATTAAATCTTTACTAGGAATCTAGATGACGGAGCTGTTTTTCAGAGAGAGAGAGAGAGAGAGAGAGAGAGAGAGAGAGAGAGAGAGAGAGAGAGAGAGAGAGAGAGAGAGAGAGAGAGAGAGAGAGAGAGAGAGAGGGGGAGAGAGAGAGAGAGAGAGAGAGAGAGAGAGAGAGAGAGAGAGAGAGAGAGAGAGAGAGTATTTGATTAATTTAGGACCGCTTATAAGCTGTTTTTTATTATTTTGACCAGTTTGACTGTCTCATAATTTTGTTGCGTGATTAGCAAGGGCACCAGAAATTTAAATTTCCAATCAAAGTCTAATGAGCTTCAAAAGGCTTAACAAAAAGGAATATAATGAAAATACATAAGGAGATATTTTCCCAATTAGTAGGTCGATGCTAGAGGGTAGACACTGATAGTAGGCCGGAAGTTAATTATTTTTATTAGCTATAGCCCAGAAACTTTTATCTTTTATAATATTTGATGAACACTGATAGTAGAATGAAAATTGATTGTTTTTGTTAGCTAGAACCCCAGGAACAAATAACTTTTATATGGAAAGAGTTAGATTGTGGAGCAAGAGGAGACGATAGGCGTAAGTAAGGTGAAGGTGGGATTCTGGAGTTTCAGAAAATACACAAATCATATATGCGGATCATTGACGGATCCTTACCTGTCCAAGCAAAGTTTTTCGGTTTTCCTGAAGATATTTTTAGACAAAACTGGAAGGTCCACTAGAGCAAAAACTTCTTCTAATGGGAACTGACCAATTCCAGCGGAAATGCTCCCCAGACTGCCTTTGTATTAAGGTTGTTTGATATCGGTTTTGATATAGTACTTGGGACGTAGGATCGATCACCTTCATCACTTGTCACACACATTGGATGGTCAAGATTCACAGTTACTGTTGATGCTGTTGGCTCATTCGTCAACGTGAATTTTTCTCTGCAGCCAGTGCATTCAAAATAAATTCGAAGAAGAAGACCGATTTTTCCTATTTTTTGTATTTTAGGCCTCCCAGGATCGCCTTTTTTCACAGCTAGAAAGAAAGAGTAATTGAGCTTCTCTTTTTTTTAATCTAAAATCTTTCACTGCTATATAAGAAGAAAGGGAGGGTGGAAGATGAAATGAAACTGATCTTAGAAGTTTATTTTTTATAGGTTAATGGTCATTTCTATTTATCATCAAATAAAAAAACTATTTTTTTTTTCAAGCGAAAGTAAGCAGCAGCATAAAAACAAAACGAAAATAAATTATTCCAAACATGAGGGAGCTACCCCTCCTCAATTCCTCGCTCTTTACTCTCAAGTTTGACTTCTTACCAAAATTCTTAAAGAGTAAATGCTGAAACCCAAGCTCCATTGAATTGGAATAAAATGTTTTTTATTTTTAAGACACGAATAATTTTTTATAATAATAAACGAGGGATTAAGGAGTGTAGGCAGCTCCCTCATGTACGGAATAGTTCCTTATCCCTTTAAGTTCTAATGTTACTTCTTATTATTAGCAGAAAAAAAAAAATTGTTCTTTTAAATTTAATCTCTGATCATTTTCAATAAATATTGGCAAATCTCTCCCCCCCCCCCCTTAGTGGATTATCCCATGAAAAATTAGTTTCTTCCTGGATGGATAACCATGGATCATAAGCCGTCGTTCAACACTTTTATTCACTTTCACCTAGGAGATATAATTTTAATTTAAAAATTCCTCCGCGGTAAAAAAAAAAAGCCCCTCCTGAACAATACCATCCTCGCTGAAAATTCTTCATGAAATATTTACACTGGAAAATCTTCTTCTTTCTCCCAAAAAGTTTCCGTATATTTCCAAATAACAAAACACTTTTGATTGGTAAGACTAAACTAAATTAATTTCATTCATTTGGAATCAGCGTAAAATACATTTCTTGTGATGTATCATTTAGAATTTTGGTTACTGTTGGTTCAAGCTGCTCCTTATTTACAGCAGCTCTCTACGAAGAACTGTTTATTTTCCAGTAAAAGTCAACATAGTAAAACGTGTGTATACTTTAAGAAAAGTGTACCCCTTTCAGTAGTTTGGCACAAGATAAAAAAATGGAAAAAGAAGACTAATGAAAGATAGAAAAAAAAGCCTGAACAATTCAATAATGACTTTTGCCCTTTATAGGTAATAGTACCTTCACTATGCAGCCCCTACTATGTACAGGATCTTGTGCACGAGTATTCCGAAGCTAAATTTAAATACACTTGGAACTTTTTTTTAGTTTTAGCTGTGTTTTTACACCTTTTTTTTGCATATTGCTTGCTTTTCCCCAAAGAATTCGATAACTGCTCTGCAAAAACAAGTTTTTCTAATGTAAGTAAAGAGCCATAATTCAATAAGCTTTTTCTTTGTAAAATAATTAAATTGATTATTAATATTAGCCTACCTCTTACGAAAAAATCAGAATAAATATTCTTAGAGTTCACCAAAAAAGGACATCAATTGTGAATTGAATCTCAGGGAAGGTGAGATAATCGGAAAAAGACCTAAAAAGGCTCAGCTAAAAATCACATAATCCTCAATTGTGACTTAAACTTTACACAGAGTTTGTTTTAGTTGTGATCCCACCATGGTGAATCTTAGAGTCCTGCAAGACCAAAAAACTGCCGGATTTTCAACTTTTAACAAATTAATCTATCTTAGTTCGCTATTTTTACTTATAATTTGTATACCTGTAAGTTCCATTAAATTAGTTCAATGGTGGTATTGAAAAAAATACTTATTAGTGATCATTTATCTTGAGCAATTCCGTAGCGAAGTGATATATGTTAACGATATAATTTTCGTTAAGCAGATCCTTAAAGTTTTTGTCTTAGCTCAGCTTCCCCGGTCTTGAAAAGTTTTGAAACCGTGAATAGCTGCCTTTTCTTGCTCTTTTTGTATTTCATCCAACTTCTTTCGGCCATCTGCATCTAATTGCCCATATAAACCTTGATCGGAAGAAGATGTAGGCTCTAGGATTGGTACAGACTATGTTGCAGCCAAGTTTGCATATTTTTGTACGGGGGGTGGAAGTCTGGAGTCACATTCGGCTGAAGCGCCTGTTTCAACAAAATGGGCATTTTTCTGGGCAGGTGGTATAGGGTCTGCTGAACCAACATTTCCCTTTTTATTTGAAGTATTTTCACCAATACTTTTAGTTTTTCTGCAAGATAAAAATAGGAGCCTAGAGAATAAGCTTATGCCAGGGTTTTCCTTGTAACTCTACCCTCATTCAATCCAGGTTACACGGTAAAAAATCCGTTCGTACTTTAACGCTAGATTATGGTGCAACAAGTGGGCCTTATGCTAAAAAAGCGTACTTTTAATAACGGACGCTAATTCAGCGTGTTTCAGTCAGAGGGTTAAAAATAAGGTATTCTAGCGTACATTGTGACTGATTTAACGTTATGGGCGGACCCACTTTATTCGTCACAGCCAATCCCTGCGATCCTGAAATTACAATTTTTCAACATAAAATAACTCTTTTCTGTTGCGAAACTACAGTCATTTAGTGTAATTTTTCGTTAGTTTGACGTGAGAGGCGTGGCCTTCCAGTTTCATTTCTACCTATCAAAGAAACCTCCGTGTCTTGATTTTTTTGGCGTACAATTACGCTCCTTTAGCGTAAATGGATAATGATTAGCCGTTAGGGGTGGGGCAACCCATAAAAGTTTATATGGGAGGGGGGGGGGGGGGGGGTCTGCACTTGATTTTTTGGGGTCAGGACAAAATGATTTTTTTTTGGAGCAGGGAGGGTCTCGATTTGAAATTTTGAATTGCAGCTTTTAGAATTTGATTAATTGCAAAATTATTATAGTACAACTATTATTCAAACCAGCATTATTGTTCAACAATTGTTAAAAATAGTCTATAATCTAACAGTTGTATTACAATTAAATCGTTTCCAATAGCAAACAGGTTGTCAAACGACTGGAATACAGTAGTTTGACAGGTGTACCGCAATCGAATCCTAATGTATTGAACAAAAAAAACAGCTTTTTCAACTGAAAGTAAGGAGCAACATTAAAACTTGAAACGAACCAACATTATATCTATATGATGGTGTTCGCCCCTTAGTTAATACCTAGCTCTTTACGCTTAATTTCGAATTCCAATTCTTTAAGAATGACCCTTGAAGCACAAAGGCCGTTTAATTAAAATAGATAGCTCTTTTGAAAGTACTAAAACAAAGTTTAGCGTAAAGAGTGAGATATTGACTAGGGGGCAAACCTCCTCATATACGTAATAATTTCTGATTGTTTTAAGTTTTAATGTTGCTCCTTACTTTAAGTTGAAAAAAAAACTTGTTTTTTAGCTTAATTTCTGGTCGTTTTTTAAGTAATGCTTGGAAATCCGACGCTCCCTTCATAGAAATATCCCTTCCCCCATGAAAATATCGTCCCACGTAATCCCCTTCCCCCGACCCCCCCCCCCCTGATAAAAAAAATCCCCCTGAAAACGTCGGTATACTTCCAAATAATAAATACTATATGTAAACAATGGGGCAAGTTCATAACTTGCAGCCCTCCCCTCAGGGGCTTTGGGGATTAAGTCATCTTTAAAGACTTGGTTATTAAATTTTCGACTCTGCTGAACCAAATGGTTATTTCAAAATCTTGATCGGGTGACTGAGAAAAAAAAAGCATGGGGGGTTCCAGTTGGCCTCTAGTTTCTTAGTAATTTAAAAAGGCACTAGAATTTTTAATCTCCGTTCGAATGAGCCCTCACGTGATACTCTAGGACCACTGGATCGATACAATCACCCATGGAAAGAAAAAAAAAACAAATAAACACGCAACCGGGTTTTTTTTTTTTTTGGCGAAACATACAAAATTCCACATTTTTGCCGATAGAAGCTTAAAACCTCTAAAGAAGAGTTTTCTGATACGCTTGATCTGATGGTATAATTTTATTAAGATTTTATCACTTTTAGGGGGTGTTTCCCCCTTTTTTCGAAAATAAGGCAAACTTTTTCAGGCTCGTAACTTATATATTTGAAATCAGCAAGAAAAACAATTATTTTGATGTTTCTATTGGTATCAAAATTTCATTTTTTTTAGAGTTTCAGTGACTTTTCTGCCGGGTCGCTCCTTACTTACAGTTCGTCACCTCGAACTGTTTGAAAGGCTGGATTTAAACACAGATCCAGATTTCAGGGGAAAATATCAAGTCAAATGGCAGTAGAAAAAAGTACGAAAAGACCTTGATCCATCGTACCATACAAAGCTTAAATTCAAAGGGAAACTTGCCAAGCGAAACCTCTACTATGTCCAGCGCGGTTGCTCCTGCCCAGTATACTAAAAACTGCATACGGAAACCAACTACATGACGAGAAAAAAGCATAAACAGTTTTGGCCTATCACTTTTGACTAATTGGTATCAACTTAAAAACACGACCATCAGACCAAACACTACGGAAAAAGACAAACGAATCCAATTATTTCTTTATGATTCAATATAAATATATAACTCAATATAATCAATATCAAAAATATTTGACTAAGAAATTACAATAAAAACAAGAACAATAATTTTTTAGTTTGCTTAAAAATTCCCTGACTCTTGCTGGTAGGAGAGCTTTCTTCACTGGTTCCATCTTGGCAACATACTGCAAAGATAGTTCATAAGGTTACTACAATCAGGAAGGGTTCTTCGTAACAATAAGTAATTATTCACTGGGAGAATAATGTCAGTGTGTATAGCATTCAGGTTAGGTCAAGCTGTGATTAACGATATCTCCAGCAACGGCAGTAGCAAAGACAGGATGTTATTTTCGGAGGAAGACCTAGAATATAAGAGAGGGATGACTCCTTGGTTATATCAAGTAAAAGCGATTTAAAATTATTGTAGGCTAGGTTAGTTTTAGCAAGATGGAGGTAGAACAAGTTGCAAAATTAGTCCAGCAGAGTTTAAGGAGGCCAGGAAATACAGACACAATAGACACAAAAAGATAGATCAGTTTCTCTGAAGTCTTATGCAGGAGTCAAGAAGGAGTGGGATGAGGGTTTTTATTTTAAGCTGGGACTTACGAATGATTTATCCAAATTTTGGGGAGTTAAGGTCTTGTTACAAGCAAAGGATTGCATGCTCGAAACAAAAGTTACAACTTACAAAATTTGATGGAATCTAAAACTGAGCAATAATATGTAAAAAAAGCTTGCTTCTTTGCGAAAACAATCAAACTTCAAAGTGGAAGCACATCTTGTGGCTATTAGTAGATTCAGAATTTAAGTTTTAAGTTTTAATGTCGGTTTAAGTTTTAATGTTGCCTCCTTACTTTCAGTAAAAATAAAACTCGTTTTTTAGTTTAACCCCTCATAAAACAAGTCAATGATACCTCAAAACGTTCCATTTTCCTACATATTCAGGAAATACAAAGAATTTATTATTTTGCCAAAATTACCATAAGATCAGCCACGTCGCACTTGCCCTTAGTAGCTAAATGCAAGTTGATAGATTTTTCTGCTTAAGTCGCAAGTTCAATTAAATCATCCCAAAATATAATACAAACTTCCTGCAAATCAAGCATGGAACAGAAGCATTGACAAACAAAATATAAAGCATTCTTACTAATGATTGCCAGTCAAGTAATATTCTAAATAAAATAAAACAAAAAAATGTATCAAGGCTATTTACAAGTTAAGGCTATTTCACTTAAGAATTTATTTACCCTTTGAAAAGAGCTCCTCATAACACATGGCTGAAATAATCCTCTTCTGTTGCTGATATTCCAATTGTATGGACTTTACTGACAAAGAATCCATTTTGAATAAACACTTCCAGATAAGGCCACAAACGATCTTGAACTATGCAAATATCAAACGAAGATGGGATAATTGTAAAATAGAGTGATGTGGCGTTCAATGATTGTAGCTACTGTTATGGGGGAATAATCTCACTCGATTGGGGATTATTTTCTAATTACCTTTAGGGTCGCACCATTAGTGGCGTTAATAGAGCGTTATTTGTGTCGTTATGTGCCGCGCCACTCCCTGTTGGGAGAAATAAAAATAGGTTAACTAATGAATTTAATTTTCCTTGTGAAATGACCAATTTGATCAGAGAGGCTTCAAACCGAAGTTACAACCGTGCTAAATATTATCTTTAGCTACTGCCAAATGAGGCCCTTAAATTATACCAAATGACATAGGTGGAGTTTTAATATAGGGAGCCAGTCAAATAGGCACCGTAAAACATTCTTCATAGGTCATCAGATCCCTGGGAGCGTTTCCAATGGACAGTATACGAACTAGAGGGCTACTCTTGAAATCTAGATACGAACATATAAAATAAGACTGTAAAAATAGAAAAGTAATGGATTTATTAGACTTACATGATTAAACATACGACTTCAAACTTCAGTAGGCAAAAGCAAATACAATACAGTGTTTACATCAGGAATGCTCATAACATAATCATAATCGCATAATAATGCTCGAAAAACACTTCTTCACCACTATATAATATGAATTTTGCTTCTGAGCAATAAACGCTATTTTCTGATTGGTTCATCTCTACACGGAGGGCCCGTCTCTTTACTCTTATGCTGACAAAATCAAACATTATGCGGCCCCAAAACTACCCAATAGTTTATTTTCGCGATATTCTGACCATTAAACATACACATTCCTGAGAGTACTTCTGAATTTCTAAACTAAGTTTTAGACAATGTCCTACTATGTAATTCAAAGCACTTCCGCGAAATTCAAATCCATCTCATTAGTATTGTACTTGCAAAAAACCCGTATTTTTCTGCTTTTCAGATCTGTCAAAAGCGCTTGAAAATGTTCGCAATTCCTTTGTTTTGTAGAACAAAGAATGCGGATCTGTACAAAGTATTCTGGAAGTTCTTGGTATTTGAAATTAATCACCTTTTGCTTTGAACTTTTTTAAAGGGATATTTGCCTGATAAATAAATGAGAATTTAAGGCAGATTTCCAAGCTTAATTAAGGGGGTTTGATTTGAATCGGAAGCGTATTTAGAATGAAATAACTTTTCATATTTTAAAGTAAAACATTGTACATGGTACATATCACCCATCCCAATTTTAAATAACGTCCCGTTATTGGTATTTGCTTGCCTTCGGGTTTTTAAATTTTTTGAAATTTGTTTACTATTTGTTTCATGCAGTTTTTATAAGTCTATTTGCTCTTAAGCAATTAAAATTCTTTCTATATTACTTTTCTTATTTTATTTCATATAGTCTGCTAAATTTCCTCTACCGGACTAAAATAGCTACTTACACCAAGGTTTTTTTTTTTCTATATCTACCACTGATAATTCCTATATTTCTAACAATAATTGGTAAGTTTGATCTCACTCTACTACTACTAAAAAATTTTTTTTTTTTTCAGGATTATTCTCTATATATTTTTTTTTCTATTTTACGTTAGCTACAGAATAACTAAGTTTCCCGTCTTATGCTAAATTAAACGAATAATATGACAATACTACACATGATTCTAACTAAACATATAGCGATACATACATGAATAATTTATAACACTCACTATTGGATTACCATTTTCACTATTAGAAATATTTTCACTCTGGTCGTTTGTTGTGTAAACATCAATAATACAATATTAAAATCGTTAAGTTGTCAAAGTTAATAAAACGTGATATAAGTTCACACCTATTTTACCACTATACGTGTCCTTTAGTGTACTCGCTTTTTCTTCTGTATATTGTGGTCCTTCGCTAGTATTGTTGAGATAGAAAAAAATATTTCATATATAGTTCCTTCACAGATTAGTTTCACATTATAGATGCGTTCATCTCAGACAAAATGATTAAATCTCTGATTGCAAGTGCGTAGAATTTCACCATTAGGGTTCGTTTCACCTGTTGTTTTTAAATGTCTTGTAAGGTGCTTTGTTGTAAAAGTCTTTAGCACTGGGATTATGTTGATGATAGAAATGTTGATTATTTGAAGATAATAGGATATAGCGTATTGTCTTAGGGTTATCTTCAATTATGTAGAGGATTTTGTTGGTAAAACTGTTTCTTCATGCACTTAAACATTATAGTTCATAAAATTGTTCATGCATGGCTAGTTTCCATTAGCTTATATAGTGATTCCTTGGTAAATCGCGGGGGAATGACATTTGAATTTGGAGAGCGTCAACATCAAACTTTAGCAACTCTTTTAACATACTGTCTATAATTCGTGGTAGGAGTAATTGTCACTCAGAGGTTGTCACTAGAATTATTTTGATTTCTTTGATTTAGTTTCCAAGTTCACACTTCAATAATTGTCTCATAATGTTTACGGTAATGTATCTATTGTCTCTATAACTTCGAAATGGAGAAATATTCGAAGATGAGTTGAAGTGTTACTCGTCGACGTGTAAAGCTTTTCTTGGATTCCTTGACATACTCAACGTGTTAAAGTGAGTTCATCATTTCTATCATTAAAGATGATATATTCATTTACGTCTTATGTTAGATAATGGAATTCTCAGGTTTGCTATGTTTATAAAGTACTGGATATTTGAGACTTGTTACCTGATACATAATACAATTTGTAATTGAAGAAATTTTTCTTCGTTGAACGATCATCGTTTCCTTGATCGAACTGCATCCGTAATTTGATGTGCGAAGCTTGATGAGGCTTCCTTGGGCTTTTTGGCGAGTACTCTTCGTTGGTTGAGACGTGATGAAAATAGGTGCTACTGGGATATACTTGCACTGGTTTATGCATTGGCCTGATTAGTATGTTGTCTCAATTCCTGAAATAAAATAATTCGGCAGAATCACATGTTCTTTAGGATGAGTAATCATGACACAAGTGGGTCATGTATCAATTGGGTACATTTTACATTATAAGGCAACTTAAATGCACTGACATTATTATATACGCACATTGATTTTTAACGAAAGGACATATTTATTACATGTGTGGGAACACTTGTGAGTCTTCCCTTGGAAATTCCTAAACATAGAAATTTCTCCTAGGTTATCATAACCTAGAAATCATATCATAACCATAATTTAAAAACCCGAAGGCAAGCAAATACCAATAACGGGACGTTATTTAAAATTGGGATGGGTGATATGTACCATGTACAATGTTTTACTTTAAAATATGAAAAGTTATTTCATTCTAAATACGCTTCCGATTCAAATCAAACCCCCTTAATTAAGCTTGGAAATCTGCCTTAAATTCTCATTTATTTATCAGCCAAATATCCCTTTAAAAAAGTTCAAAGCAAAAGGTGATTAATTTCAAATACCAAGAACTTCCAGAATACTTTGTACAGATCCGCATTCTTTGTTCTACAAAACAAAGGAATTGCGAACATTTTCAATCGCTTTTGACAGATCTGAAAAGCAGAAAAATACGGGTTTTTTGCAAGTACAATACTAATGAGATGGATTTGAATTTCGCGGAAGTGCTTTGAATTACATAGTGGGACATTGTCTAAAACTTAGTTTAGAAATTCAGAAGTACTCTCAGGAATGTGTATGTTTAATGATCAGAATATCGCGAAAATAAACTATTGGGTAGTTTTGGGCCGCATAATGTTTGATTTTGTCAGCATAAGAGTAAAGAGACGGGCCCTCCGTGTAGAGATGAACCAATCAGAAAATAGCGTTTATTGCTCAGAAGCAAAATTCATATTATATAGTGGTGAAGAAGTGTTTTTCGAGCATTATTATGCGATTATGATTATGTTATGAGCATTCCTGATGTAAACACTGTATTGTATTTGCTTTTTGCCTACTGAAGTTTGAAGTCGCATGTTTAATCATGTAAGTCTAATAAATCCATTACTTTTCTATTTTTACAGTCTTATTTTATATGTTCGTATCTAGATTTCAAGAGTAGCCCTCTAGTTCGTATACTGTCCATTGGAAACGCTCCCAGGGATCTGATGACCTATGAAGAATGTTTTACGGTGCCTATTTGACTGGCTCCCTATTTTAAACTCCACCTATGTCATTTGGCGTAATTTAAGGGCCACATTTGGCAGTAGCTAAAGATAATATTTAGCACGGTTGTAACTTCGGTTTGAAGCCTCTCTGATCAAATTGGTCATTTCACAAGGAAAATTAAATTCATTAGTAAACCTATTTTTATTTCTTCTTGTTGCGTGTCTTTTAAGAATATACCTAACATACAAGATCCAGACTTAACATTGTAAATAGGTAACGTAAGTTGGCAAACTAGGTTTTTGAATGACACACACTCCTTTAAATCTTGGGGGTTTGCTAGGGCATATTTTCGTCTATCTTGATCAACAAGTAAATAGTCAGCTTCGGGTGTGATAGTCATAAATGAGTTCGTTTTCTTTATGTTAGCGGGGAAGGTCGAGATTTTGTACAAGTCATATATCGATTGTTGGTTTATCAATGGAATTGTCACTACTGCAAATAATTGTTCATTTATTTCCGTGATGTGTACTTTTAGCTTTGTATAGTAAAGGAATAAATTTGATACTTCTGGTTCTATAGGTAAATGTAAACCAAACGTTAGGTGTGTTTTAATTTCGTCTAGAATGCTTTTTAAGTTCGTAGGGTCTACCAGGTCGTATGACAAGGTTCCTCCCGTGAGGGCAAATAATGCGAACTCAAATTTGCTAACGTCAGTTGCTAGATTTAGTAATGACATGGTAATTATATCGAGTGACACCATGGTAAGGCTTGAATCTGTTACCACACGATCTACTTCATTCCTTAAGTAATTCATTACCATTACAGTTTTTGAGATTTTCTTGGATATCGTTTCGACTTTATCTTTTTGGTAGTTAGCTATACTTGCTTGTATTTTCTGGACGTGTAACGTTATGTTCATGGCATTATTCAATTTTTTCACGTTCTCCCTTAGGATATTCAGGTCTGCTTCCGTTGTTAAACCAAAAAGGCGGGAGGCGAGTTCTCCTATGATGGGAATTAGGATTGTCGATCTCCGATATTTGCTTCTTCGAAAAAATACTTCAAAAATTCTCGTCGTACTTTGTTTTAATTTTTGTATTTCTGTATTAAACAGTTCAAACAAGGCTTGTAATCTTTGCCTGTATAATATTAAAAATGCTTGGTGAGTTGACACTTTTTGGGCGTTTTTCTCGCTTAGATCAGGTAATGGTTCAATATCCTCTTTAGCTGGCTCGTCGGCCATTGCTAACCTAGCACAAGTGCGTTTGCCGTCTATGGTCCAACATTTCTGGTGTGGGTAGTCATTTTCTTCTTCCCTTTTATAACTATTTTTCTTTTCTTTTGGTTTAATCGCTTGTACTTTTATTGTTTGTATCTCTGTATGTTTTACTGGTTTTCCTGCGTTCATGCCTATAGTAAATATGAATTTCGGCTGGGTGCGCGTAAATGTGGGCCCTTTAGACCAAGTCCATTTTGTTATTATTGTTGGTTTCAAATAGGTCAGTGTTGTCAAATTTACTGGTGAATGTTTACTAAATGTGCTCGTTTCTGGACTGTGCTCGTCGTAGTTTCTGACATTGAAGATTGTATTTCTCTTATTGACTTTTCATAAATAGGCGTGGTCGTTTTTGTGTCTTTTTCTTTTCTTTCGGTAGGGTTTTCGTTTCTATTATCTTGCTGCGTATTTGAAAATTTTAGTTCTTTTAGGTTAATAATTTGTTTGTAGTCTTTCTCCTTTGCGAGTTTTGATAATATTTGCTTTGTAACATTTTTCTCAGCATGATTCTGCCATAATTCCTTGAGAAAAGTTCATAAGCTCGGTAATTCATTTAGCATCGCGTAATTTCCATCGTAAAGTTTTCCTTTCTTTGGAGTCAATGGTTTGGTATTTTCTACGGGTTTCATCGCAGTAAGATCTTTCGATAAGCGCTCAACGTTACTCGTTGACCTTTTCTTTCTATTTTCTCTGGCATTGGTTCCTAAAAGATTTTCCATGCGTTATGGCTTGCTAGAAGCGAATTTTCATGCTTAAATATAACTCCATGTTTTACGATATCTTGGGCTGCTGCGTGAACAACGAGGATTATGATGATGTTCTTAAGCCTCATCTTTTTTCTTGTTTCTAAAATTAATCTGTTATTAATTTTATCTATTTTTGGAAAATTTGTTTTACTTATTTTTCTTTTTTTTTCTTCTTATAATCTTTAAATTGGGCCGTTTTATGATGATTTTTTGTTGATTTAATTTTGAATTGTTTTGTATCATTAACTAAACAAGACTGTTTTAGAAGCATAGTACAGTCTTTGTTGGTGAAAGACGTCTTTAAAATTAGAATTGTTATGGGAATTCTAGGCTTACAGATCAGTCTTGTTGGTGAACGACCTCTTAAAATTGGAATTATTATGAATATTCTATCTTTTGCCGTAGCGGTTATATATTGTTTTAAATAGTTAAGATACACTTCAAACACTTAATTAACAATTGCCAAGAGGCGCAAATATATTTTTTTTTGTATTTAATAAGTGGCACATAAATAAGTAAGCAGTTAACGTACACAGCAATACACTTGTAGCCTATTTTCGTTATCAATCTTTTAAAGACCTTGTTGACATTATTATAAGTAAAATCATTAGACTTTGCGTTAATGCAAAAATTATTGTTTTATACGAGATCGTTGAGGTAATTATATGGTTTAACTTATCATAGGATATGCCCTAATTATTCAAGTTACTTAATTTTTTGTATCTACATTATATATGTATACTTTCAAGGGAATAAACTTTTAAAACAGTGTGGTTTACGATATGTCTTGTTGCAAGGACATTTTAATTCTATTTATAAATATGATTCTTTCCATGCTCATTTATGTTCAGTTTCAAGATTGCCGTATCTTTCGGTAGTTCCATTCGTGTTTCTAATCGTGCTAGCATGGTATTAAGGCGATGAACTTCCCATGATAACACATTTGTGCTTAGAAATTTCAACTCAAATACTATGTTATTTTCATTATTTTCATGTGTGTCCATGTGCATTAAATAGACCAGGAGATCATTTGGGAGTTCTAGGTTAGTCAACGTGTTCACTATGTTATTTTTGTCCATATTTTCACGAATTACCTTACGACATTGTTCGGCTAGTGAAAGTCGATTATTTATAACTTTCACTACTTTAAAAATTAATTGCATATGTGACGCATTACAACATTTTTGTTCACGTACAATAATATCAAAATTGGGAAATACTTTGGATCCAAAATTTTCATCTTCTTCAAAAAGATTTAGTGCAATTTTCTTTATGTCATTGTAATCTCGTGCGGTAATTTCCAATGTATTAAACTTTATTTCGGGGTTTACGCCGTTAAAATTCCAGCAATTTTTAATCAAACTTGTGAGGAATTTTCCTCCATTTAGTAGGTTATACCCTCGATCGATTAGGAATGTGAGAAATTTAAGTGGCCATATTGTCGTGATACCACTTTCATCTTGGGTTTGCCACAGGTTTTCTGCGATAAATTCAGCAATTAGGGGATATTTCGACATTGGGATCTTATTTAAGAGAGTTCTAAATGTCATAATAGCCGTCAATCTGGTTTTTTCTATTGTTTTGGGGCTCATCCTTGGGATAAAATTACAATATACTAAACTTGCCACTATTCTTAAGATTACTCTGTCATCTAGGGAATTTCTAGGTGATTTTAGAAGGAAATGTAACGTGACAAAGTCTAATTCTTCTGCTGCTTTTACTAATATATATTCGCTTAATAACTCATTTACATTATTTAGACTATGACATTTTTTATACGCGGGGCGCTGTGGATAAATATGATGTGCTGTTTCTGACGCTAATTGTGGCGTATTCAGTTGCGGGCAACTGGAAAATTTCTTCATATTATTAATAAATTAATTATCTACCTAAAAGAGGTTAATAACGTTCCAAGCTGGTTATCTCTTTCTGATTTTCCAACGAAAAGACCGACGAATTCGTTAGTTCCGTTTTATATTGGTTCGGTGAAGGCTGTACGCGTGAGCAAACGTCGGAAGTCAGCGTATATCTAGAAGTTTTTGATTTTAGTTTTAATGAATAATACTTTGCGGGTGAAACTACAATAACTCTTACATTGAGGGTACTATGGAGATTATAGTTATTATGTTTTTCTTTTGTTAAATTTACATTTTAGACCTTTCTTTTAACTTTCCTACTGTTATTTTTATATGCGTCTCTTTTTCTTTGATGTGTTTTCATACGTTTTACAAATAGTTTATCACCTAGGGATTTGTATTCTTCCGATTCCGGGTTAAATAAAAATTGTTTGTAGTATCGAATCTCTGATAGGGGATGATGTATGCCTTCATACTTAACACATTGGGGATTCTTTTCTATATTATAACAAATTTTTGGTGCTCTACATTTATCAAGGAGTAAGAGATCAGTTTGCGTAACTCCTTTAGAATAGAAATATTTGATGTTAAGATTCCCTTGCAAACGTCTTATCAATAATTGCAAACAACCAAGTTGTTTTGCGCTTCTTTTTCTATATCTTGTTTTAACTTCTCCTCTAGCTGGGCGATATTTAGGGGTATTCGCGAGTGCTAGTCCGTACTTATAAGTGTGGGGTGCATACCCTTTAAGGTTGTAGGTTAAATCCCATTCATTTGCATATATCTCTTTTCCTTGTTCGTCCACGACTACCATGGCTGCCGAATATATAATGTTCTCCTTCGCGTTCATTATTGTAATAAACTCCGTATCTATTATCGCTTTACGTATGGGCTTTGATTCTGTTGCCATTTTTTATATCTGAAAGTATTTCGTCTACAATTAGACACTCCTTTGGTAGTAAAATTTTTTTTTTTGGTTTGGATGATACCATCTTGGTTAGGACATGGGTTAATTTTCCGTGGGGACTCTGGGAGGAGACCTCGTTTGGTTTATTGGGGTCATACCTTTAATAACTTGGGTATACTGACTTTACACTAATTTGTAGGATTATAAGTTAAGTTCTACGGGGGAGTATGAATTCGAAGTACGATGGGAAAGTTTTCAAAATCATATCGTCGTATAAAATTGACGACATAGACTTTGAAAACTCAATCACCTTCTCCATGATATAAGTTCCATTGTTGATCTCAACAACTGGGTACATTATAGGTTATCCAACTGTTTAAATCACATTGGAATATAAGTTGAATTTCATGGAGGAGTATAGGCACCGTTTCGCCAACGAGCTCTTATAAAACATCGTTCGTCGTTGAAACAGAACTTGGACTCCCCACGACATGGAGTCTGTCATCACTTGTAATTACTGGGTATATTTTTGATTATTTAATTGATCAATTCACATTTGCAGGGGCATAGTCGATTTTCGTAAGGTAGCTACCCGGTAGGCGGAACGTGCCAAATAGGACCTAAAAACACCACTTGTCACCATACGCCAACCACGAGCTTCCCACTTTAGTTCTTTCTTCCTGATTGCCAATGCTTTAACACCACTTGTATTACTATTATTTATCACTACATATTATATTTCCTTCACTTTTGACTTGGTTAAATTTTATTTGCACATTACTAATTCTATGATGATCACAAGTTGATTTTTCATAAGGAATTTGAAATCCACCTCCATCAACGAGTAATAAAAGAAACTAACTAGCTGAAGGTCGTGGAGACAATCTCCCTACTACATGAATTCCTGAATTGACATTTATTAGGGATATTTCCATCTGTCAGGTTTTTTGACCGTTCTGCCTGACTGTGTTGTTACTTTTTCTTCTGCTTCTTGCGTTTTTTTCTTTTTTGGTTTAGCTAGTGATATGAGGTCAAATTTCTTGTATTGTTTTTTTCAAAAATTCTTGCCCTTTCAATTTTGTTTCTTTTGCGTGTGCGGCCGCTGAAGTAGGTTTTGATTTTCCTGTTTCTTTAACTATCATATGGTCTGATTCGTCGCCCGATTCTTCGGAACTGGATTCTGATGATTCGAAATTAGAACTTTCAAAGGTGGCGCTTCGTGTTTTTGAGGTATCGCCGGCCCTTCCTTCGTAAATTTCTACTTCTCTAGAAGTAGAAGGTTTATTCTCTAAGCCTTCGCCTTGTGTTTTCAAATCGGGAGATTTGAAAGATTCTTGCGAACTCTGAGAGGAATCGAAGGTTTTTGCGGGGTTTCTCCACTGTTTAAATGCCATGTCTTCAGGGGGGTGGGGCACTCTTTGCATTAGCGTTTCCCTCCATGAAGTCCAATGTTTGGGTTTGACTTTAGATACAGTTATGTCATGGAATTGTCCTTCCTGGTCCTCCTTGGGGGTCTGAATCTGAGGCAACGTACTTTGCCTAGTTTTTATGGGATAATTTATAAGATCCATTGCTCCTCGCAGATTTGTCCTAATTGAATCTTTAGAAGTTTTCTTTACAATGATACCCGGGGTTTCTACTGCTCTGTTCAATTCCTCCTGTAGTGACAGGGGTCTCTATTGGTGTGGCTGGGGAAACCATATCGTCTGGGAATCTTTTGGGGGGACAAGGAGTCGAAATTTTATCGGGGAAAAATTGTGTTTTAGGAGATATCGTATAGTCTAGTTCTCCTGCACTTTCTGACGATGAACTGTTTGGGGTTTTTGGCATTTTTATTCTCGCTGGTACTAGGGATTTTCTTTTTGGAATAACTAGGTTTTTCATAGCTAAGAATTCTTCAAAGTTCTCTTGGTCACTTTCATTTTCGAAATAATCTTGTTTGAAATTGAAGGGTTTTAGCTCCGCTAATCTTGACTTAGGGGGCTCATCTTCTGCGTCTGATGACTCAGTGGATGAGGGATGCGATACCCGTTTTTCCGGAAATTTGGCTCTTTTTATTCGGCTAACATGTGCCTTATAGGTTCTTCCATTGTCGGGATTTGCCATTTTAAATGTAAAATCATTATCGTACCTTTTGATTATTCTGTACGGTCCGGAATATTTATTAGAAAGTTTCTTGCCTTCTGTCTTTGCTTCATTTTTCAGGTAGACACAGTCTCCTATCTTAAAATTTATGTTTCCCTTGACTTTGGGTAGGTTTCTTATCTCTTGATTTATTTTACATTTTTCCAATTCTTGTCTTACTATTTTATAAGTTTTTCTCATCCTATTTATGAATTCTTGTTTATAATCTTCTGAGTTATTGTAATATTGCCGGGACTCTATAATTTCGTCATATGGGATTCTATAGTCGCGACCAAAAAGTAAGTAAAAAGGGTTGTCCTTAGTTGCTTCTGAATAGGCAGTGTTAATTACATTCGTTAAATAAGGTAAAAATAGGTCCCAATCGTTCCTGTTGTCTTTTGTGTAGATACTTAATACGTTTGAAAATATTTTATGCCTATTCTCTATTTTTCCATTAGCTTGTGGATGATAAGGAGATGTTACTAATTTTTCTATGTTGAGAAATTTCATCAGATCTTTCGTTACTTTTGAAACAAAGTTACTTCCATTGTCGCTTATGACTTTATCTGGGATGCCAAATTTTAAAAATAATTTCGCCAGCGCCTTACTCGTCGCATAAGCGCCTTGATTTTTTAAAGCTTTTGCAAAGGTAAATCCGGAAAAATGATCTATGACCGAAAGAATACAAGTATGGCCCCTGTTAGAAACAGGTAAACCTCCACTCGTCCCATACAGGTCAAATGAGACGATGTCAAAGGGGAATCTCGCTACCGGAACTCGTCCCATAGGGGGATTGGGGTAAGCTTGGGGGTTTTTCCTCAAGTTACACTTTTCGCATGCACTGACATATTCTTTAAGTTTTGTTAATGCCGTTGGCACATAGAAATATTGTTTTAATTTATGGAATGTCTTTGTTACTCCCAAATGTCCACCAATATCCGAATGAAAACATTCAAAAGCAGGCATTATTAATTCTTCTGGTAATACAGGTATTATCAAGGTTTGGTTTCTATTTGCCTCAGCAGTTACGATTCTACATAATATTCCTTCATCGAAATCATAGTAAAAATTATCTATTTCTTTTCTAAGGATTTTGTATTCATCTGGTAATATATCATCATTCACAAAATAATTAATAAGAGCTGAACACATTCCATCTTTTTCTTGATTTCTTTTTACATTTTCTAAAGACAAGGAGCGGTAATTAACCTTATTTTCTTTCTCTGATTCTTTAATTTTATTTTTCTTACTTTTAATCTTAGTGTTAATAGTATTGACTTCCTTCCGTTCAGTTTCCGACGGCTCATCTTCCGGAAACCTACTCAAGAAATCGCATGCTGCGTTTTGTTTGCCTTTTAAGTATTCAAACTCATAATCAAGGTCTTGGATTTTCATAATCCATCTAGCTAGAATTCCCGTGGGGTTTTTAAATGTGTGCAGGTACTGCAAGCTTTTGTGGTCCGAACGTAGTATGAATTTTCTACCAATCAAATAATGTCTAAATTTATCCAAGTGATGGATTATAGACAATAATTCCAAATTTGTGGCAGAATAATTACTTTCACCCTTTGTTAAGGTTCTACTCGAATAACATATAACTTTTTCTATTACTTTTTGTTTGGATGCTTCCTCTAGCGAATTGGGGTTTTCTACTGGGATTACTTGTGAAAGAATAGCGCCAATGCCCTTGGAACTGGCATCAGTCGTAACTACGAACTTTCCGTTCTCGAAATCTGGAAGTGCTAATATGGGTTCCGAGGTGAGTGCCTTTTTGAGACGGTCTAAGGAAGTCTGGGCCTCCTGGGACCAGGCAACATTTTGGGAGTTCCCTTTGGTTAATTCCGTAAGTGGTTTCGCAATTTGGGCATAATTTCGGACAAATTTTCTGAAGTATCCCGTAAGACCTAAAATTCCTCTTAGTTCCTTCATTGTCTTAGGGGGTTTGAGCCTTTCAACGCATTTTACTTTATCCGGATCCGGGGATATTTCTCCTTGCGTCACTACCATTCCCAAAAATTTAATTTTTCTTGTAATATATTAACCTTTTCAGGCCGGCATTTTAAATTGCCTTCTCTGAATTTTTCAAACACTTTAGCTAACGTGGCTAAATGTTGCTCCACATTTTCCCCTACGCATATAACGTCATCAACAAAATGAATAATATTGTTCAATCCTCTTAATAAATGCAATAAGGGTCTACATAACGCGCTTGAACTCGTTTTAAGTCCGAATGGTACTCTCAAATATTCATACGAACCACATTCGCTTGTGCAAAATGCAGTTTTATAGACTTCCTTTTCGGCTATTTTCACTTGATGGTATCCTTGGGTGAGGTCCAAAGAAGTAAAGAATTTGTTCTTGCTTGATATAGAATCAAGAATTTCGTCTATTCTCGGCAAGGGAAATTTATCACTCACTACTTGCTTGTTAAGAGCTCTATAATCCACTACGAGTCTCATGTCACCATTCTTTTTTGGGACTAAAATCACTGGAGCTGAATAGGGACTTATACTGGGGCGTATAATCTCATTTTTTTCTAACTCACGAATTTTATTTTTTAGCCACTCTTTATGTTTATACGGTACACGATATGGCTGTTTCGCGACGGGCAACCCTGTCGTTAAAATAGAGTGTTGGTAAAATGGAATCAATCCTATATCATTTTCAGACGTTGAAAATACGTCTCTAAAATTCCACAATAATTCACATAATTTCCTTTTGAGTTCCGAATCAATAATATGATCCATATTAAACTTGTTTAAAAATTGTGCTTTAGTCAGGGGGTATTTGTTAATTGATGTATTAATGCTATTTACTAGGTTTCTTTTGGAATTTATCCACTTATTTAAGTCATCTTCCGAAATAGTTTGGATTTGAACCAAACATGTTCCCTTTTTTATTGTAATAGTATCATTTTCTTGGTTATTAGTCACCCAAATAAAACCTTCGCCTTTATCATAAGATATAATTTGTTCTTCACATAACAAATTTTCGGGAATTTCTTTTGATGGGATGGCGAACCATATTTCGGATTTGCTATCCACCGGTTCAACCATTTGAGATATTTGGATCCTTTGCATTGTCCTGGGTGGAATTTTTGTTTTCCGTATTGCAAATCCATAATAATTTTCTTTATTTTCATTGTCTATTAAGTTTAGACTGATACTATTCGACAATAATGTTGGCTGCGCCTGAACTCCATTAGGGTTCCCTACTTTTTTC
The DNA here is from genome assembly GCA_027921565.1 of Artemia sinica. Lineage (NCBI taxonomy): Eukaryota > Metazoa > Arthropoda > Branchiopoda > Anostraca > Artemiidae > Artemia > Artemia sinica. The sequence goes on along the minus strand of CM051270.1, from coordinate 62,313,502 downwards.
CACAATTCCACTATCTCTTTGATTTCTTTTGACCTATACTGTCGCATATCTCCAATTTTTATCTTTGCGGATTCAATCCACTTATTAACTACATTTACTTCATCTCTCCGATATCGCACGGAATAAGCAAATGGGTTTCTAGCTATGTCCCATCCTATTTGTAGCGAATGTACCTTACGTCTCGCTACAAAAGGTTCAAAGGATTGTGGCGCTGTACCGTCGGAAATTTTATTAACCGTTACATCTTCTTTGTAATTTGGATTAATATTCCTTGAGGTAGGGGTTGAAGGAGGGGAACCTCTTGGCTTAGCCGGGTACACGAGCCTTTCGTTAGCTACGTCTAACAATATCTTATTTGACCTTAAAAATTTGCGCCTACGATGGCTTCATACGGAAAATTATTACATATTATAAAATTTGTCGGGAAAATTCTATTATCCCTTTTCACGTCAAGGCGAATTGAACCTTTTGCGTTCAACTTGTGCCCTGTTACACTAGTTAAGTTTGGATTATTTACATTTCTCAGTCGCTTGATATGCGGAGGCAACATATTAAATATGCCTGAATTTATAATGTTGACTGTTGCGCCACTGTCAACTAAAGCTTTAAAATAGACATTTGCCACACAAAAATCATTAAATATGGGTAACTTATTATTTTTATCTCTGAAGGACGGTACTACTATGGGCTTGGACCTGTAAAATATTCGAGGCCCCATCTGGGTCCAATTCATTCTTCTGAGGGGCCTAATGCGTTTCCCTGGGAATTAATTTCATACATAGGTGCTTGTGACGGGGGTTCAGATACGTGAGGCTCCATAGGCGCATCTAATTGGTTCACATCTGTCCTCCTTTGCCACGTATTATTGCGATAACTTGTGTTTCTGGCATTAGTGCCGGCTGTTGGTGCTGACTGCAAGTGCCGTCGGCTCGAGAAATTTTCATTTCTCGCGGGCCAGTTAACTATTTGCCGTCGGTTTGAAAAATTTGGGTTTGCCGTCGGCCGATAATTATTTTGTCTACTGGGGGGAGAGTTATACGGGTTCTGTCGGTATACATTATTAGGTGCTGGTTGGCGGACTTGGGGGTATTGTGGGAATATTGCGTCCTGTGTGTACCCTTGTGCGCCTCTGGTAGTAAAATTTGTTCTCCCGAACAAATCATTGCCATAATAACGTGTATTTCTGGCGGTTTCATCATTAAATGATGTTGCCATTCCATTTTTAAAACGACATTCTCTCGCGATATGTCCCACTCGATTACAGTTGTAACATCTTATTATTGGGTTACTTTTATAAATGTTTGGCTTCATAGGCTGAAAACGTACGGTTTTTTGCCTGGCGGTTTCTTGTGTTCTCGTTCTTTGTGGAATTGGGGAATTATCTCTTGAAAAGAAATTTGGGTGCTCTTGATCACTAACCTTCAAGGGTGATGAGCTTGTTTTTGACTCGCTTATGTTATTTATTTTTGCCTTACTATGATTCGCTACAATTAAATCAATTTCTATCATTCGTCCTACTTCCTGTACTGCAAGGTCAAGTGTTTGGATATTTTTTGAAATTACCATCCTATATAATTTTGGAGGAAGGCCTTGCAAAAATGCATTTAGTATTATTTTTTCGTATAATTCTCCTGAGCCTTTGCCGTACTTTGCTTCTATTGAGATTCGTATATTATTTAGATATTCTTGTACGTTTTGTGTGTGATCAAAACATACCATTCCATGCTTAAGTTTGTTTGTTGAGCTCGTCTCAACAAATCTGTCCTTAAATGCCGACAATAGTTTTTCTATTGTGTTTATCGGCAAATTATTATTTTCTCCGACGCTTTGTTCTATTTGTTTTACAAAGTTAAAGCCTGCCCTTTTAGCCTTAGAAGAAGCATACTTATTAAAGATTTTAGGTCAGTTCTAGTTAACTCTACGAACTGTGCTAGCTGTATGTTAAATTCGTCAATGTCTGTCTGTCCGTCATATTGTGGTATAGCTTTGGTTAATTCTACATTTTTTGCGACTAATTTTTGCGCAATTAATAATGCACTTAATTCCTCCGCCATGGCTTAATAACGCAGGGATGGCTATTTTTGTTTAATTAGTGGAATTATACACTGAAATAAATCACTTTTACTTAACCTATTTGGGAAATCTATTATCTCTTATTGAGATATTTTAAAAGGGTGTCCCTATTTTAGCCTAGCGGTAATAGGCTTAGACATATATAATAATAAAAATTTTGTTATATGTCTGTATCTAGTAAATACTTTGAATTTTAAATTGAGAAATCTTTAACCTAACTAGTTCGTATACCTCATCCAAGTTTAAGGCCGCGCCATCTGTGGCGTTCAATGATTGTAGCTACTGTTATGGGGGGAATAATCTCACTCGATTGGGGATTATTTTCTAATTACCTTTAGGGTCGCACCATTAGTGGCGTTAATAGAGCGTTATTTGTGTCGTTATGTGCCGCGCCACTCCCTGTTGGGAGAAATAAAAATAGGTTAACTAATGAATTTAATTTTCCTTGTGAAATGACCAATTTGATCAGAGAGGCTTCAAACCGAAGTTACAACCGTGCTAAATATTATCTTTAGCTACTGCCAAATGAGGCCCTTAAATTATACCAAATGACATAGGTGGAGTTTAATATAGGGAGCCAGTCAAATAGGCACCGTAAAACATTCTTCATAGGTCATCAGATCCCTGGGAGCGTTTCCAATGGACAGTATACGAACTAGAGGGCTACTCTTGAAATCTAGATACGAACATACAAAATAAGACTGTAAAAATAGAAAAGTAATGGATTTATTAGACTTACATGATTAAACATACGACTTCAAACTTCAGTAGGCAAAAGCAAATACAATACAGTGTTTACATCAGGAATGCTCATAACATAATCATAATCGCATAATAATGCTCGAAAAACACTTCTTCACCACTATATAATATGAATTTTGCTTCTGAGCAATAAACGCTATTTTCTGATTGGTTCATCTCTACACGGAGGGCCCGTCTCTTTACTCTTATGCTGACAAAATCAAACATTATGCGGCCCAAAACTACCCAATAGTTTATTTTCGCGATATTCTGATCATTAAACATACACATTCCTGAGAGTACTTCTGAATTTCTAAACTAAGTTTTAGACAATGTCCCACTATGTAATTCAAAGCACTTCCGCGAAATTCAAATCCATCTCATTAGTATTGTACTTGCAAAAAACCCGTATTTTTCTGCTTTTCAGATCTGTCAAAAGCGCTTGAAAATGTTCGCAATTCCTTTGTTTTGTAGAACAAAGAATGCGGATCTGTACAAAGTATTCTGGAAGTTCTTGGTATTTGAAATTAATCACCTTTTGCTTTGAACTTTTTTAAAGGGATATTTGGCTGATAAATAAATGAGAATTTAAGGCAGATTTCCAAGCTTAATTAAGGGGGTTTGATTTGAATCGGAAGCGTATTTAGAATGAAATAACTTTTCATATTTTAAAGTAAAACATTGTACATGGTACAGTGATGATGTCTCTGGGATGGATGCTCTGCTTACTGATAAGTACATCTATTACACCTAGAAGTAGACAGCAGTTAGAGCAAGACGTAGATGGCACAGTAACCTTTCAAATTGAACAAGAAAGCATTGCTTCCCAAAACATCCAAAAGATTAAGGCGTTCTGAAATTCAAAGTAATTAACACAGATAACTAGAAAAAAGAAAATATTCCTATTGTAGAAGTATTCGATTTGCAAACGCAACCATCTCCTCCCATAAAAAGTCCAAGATGAGTTTAACAGGCAAAAAAGAGAAAGAATATTTCGGCTTTCTAAATTCAAAACACCTTATCCTGAATTTGAAATTATGACTATGATGTACTGACACATCATCCAATGACCATCTCTCTCATCCTGCCTCAAATACATTGTCTTGAGGCAGGACAGCTAGCCTCTAATTTTAACAATCATACACACCTTCAAAACAAAGCTCTAAAAGACAGATAACACCTTCCACGAATGAGATAAGATGATGTAGGATCAAGATCAAAATCAGGTACTTCTCTAATGTTCCAGCAAACAAGAGTGGAGCTCTCTTCAGAATCGCAGTAAAGATGTGCCAGCTCTTGATCATAGCTTAGCGATTTCCTTGACAGAATGAGAAAGAACTGTCCGAGCGACCTAACCACATCCACTATTTCAGCAGCTTCTACAGCTGAGTCTGTCACATCGCTAATCACATAAAGTCTTTTCTTATAGACAACACCCTTGAAAATGAGGTCCTGGACTAAGCATGTGTCTTTCCCCAGCTTATGTGGAAACAGTGTCAAGTAGCAAGTGTTTGTCAGCTTTCCATTTTTAGAAACTGTATAGCTGATTTCCTGACACATTCTATTTGAAAGAGATAGGTAATTCTGGTACTTCTGGTAACTCTTGGCCATTGTCTTGGTCAGATTTCTAGTTGAGGATGCACTTTTAGCAGCATCTTTAAAATATCTATGTCTTGATTCAAATTGAAGAGTTGAATAGTGAATTAGGGGGCCCAGTGTTCGCACATACAAAGGAAAGTGACGCATTGTATGGTCCTTGAACCTATTTTCATCATCCTCAAATATTTTTGCTTTCAATTCAAGGTACATTCTTATTGTAAAACCTAACTTTGCAATAAGCATGTCTGAAAACCTCCGACTTGACACAAGCAATACAATTTTCTCCTCATCAGCAACATTAGGGACCAACATTCGTTTTCAGCCTTTCTTGAAACTAAATGGCCAAGTATTAGAGGAAACTGGCGAGGAAATACCAAATTTTGGATTGCATTATCTTCAAGGCACTTGAAATCATTTGAGAAAGGAGGAGGTTTGTCCTTAGCATCTATATCCTTGTAGTCAAAGTTGGCAACACTAGCACTAAGCTCTGATTCTTTGAAAACACCATCAATACATCAAGCGCTGCAAACATTTTCCAGCATCCCACTTCATAACAGCTTCATACAAGTCATGGGCTATGCATGGCGGTAATCTGTCACATGAAAGTTGGGCAAGGCACTGAAATGAGAATTGAACTTCACGCCATTTACAGACTGCTTCCTAACATTTGGGTCTTGCAGCTTGTTTAAAGATTCCTCATAGGATGCTTTAGTTCTAAGAGGAAACTGATTTTTCCAATAGTCTTTAGTTGCAGTTTTTCAAGAGAACATGCAGACTCTGCAGGGATTCTGCACATTTCGGTTGAAGCATTTCACGAACCCCCCAATAAAATTCGAGCCCAAGTTGTCTCCACATATACAGAAAACTATAATTTGGAACCTTGTCCCATCAATCACAATGTCTTCAGTACAAAGAAACTCTAATTCATTCACAACCTTCTTGAAGACTTTTTCAGTACCAACGATCTTGAAGTTCGATGCCAGCACTAGCATAACTAACTGCACTAGATCTAGCCTTGCTCGAAGCCAAGGTGGGAAGTCGAGAACTCTCATATAAAAGGCTAGAGTGCTGTACTTTCCTGATGTAGACTTTTTAAGTGGGTTTTTTATTTGTACCTCATCTTGGTAGAGCTGAAGAAATATCACATTTTTCTTCATGTCTGGATCAGAAGCATATAAAGAAGCAAAACGGTTACTATCATAGAAGTCTCTATATACACCTTGTGCTGAAGGATGATACCAATCCATCCGAAATCCAAGAAGTCCTCTATGTTTGAAAAGATTCTCCAAGGTGCAACTAAAACTACTTGAACAAATCTTCTGTTTCCTTACTTATCAAGTCCGATAAAGACTTGCTCAAGTACCACAGTACCGCAACTTGTAAAATACTGGTCTCTCATGTACTGAGATCTCAGTGATCCAGTGGCAGGGTCTGTAACAAGCAGCAAAGGATCCTGCATATAATCACAGTCACTTTCATCACATATTTTCTCAAACAAATCTGGCTGAAAAACAGAAGAGATGCATTTAGCAACACGTTCTTTAAGTTCTTGTGCTACAATTTCATGAAACTCAGTGAAGAGAAGCCTAAAGTTCTCAATAATAAAACTAACAGTTGAGGCAGCTACATGTTTCTCTGATTCTAATCGAAGGAGAAGCAAAGCTAGCCCATCTGCAAGTGCTTGCCTTGTAGGCTCCATATCACGGATACCCGAGTCCCCTGAGGATGTTTGTCTCGATCCTGATGTTTTATTTGTAGCTGCTAAACCAGCTCCCAATATTTCATCTTGGTTCAAATCTAGCATTTCTGAGTCTAGTGGCTCAGAAGATTCATTTACTTCAACACAATCTTTATCATGGTCAGGAGGAGTGTTCAGATTGTTTAAAGCAACATTATTTTCTTCAACACAATCTTTATCATGGTCAGGGGGAGTGCTCAGGTAGTTTAAAGCCTTATTATTTTTTAGTTCTCTGCAAATGTGAGACCGCAGGGAGCTCTGTCCTTGGAACCTCTTACTACAACCTCTAAAAGGACATGGTACTTCATCTGAATCTTTTATATTGGAGTAGAGGTGGCTAAACAGCAGGTCTCTCCTCACAAACTCTGATTGACTGCAACTTATACTGCAGGGAAATCTGATTACAGTCTCAATAGGCACTAGTGTAATAGCAGCCTTTCCAGTTTCTGAGTGGGAATCTAGATGAGTAGCAAGTTTGTTGTGCCAACTGAATGCCTGATAGCAGTTGGGTATGGCACGACGAGATGCCAACAGATTGGCATGCAGTTTAACATGAACTGTATATTCTCGCAGGCTGTGAAGTTCCAATGAACAAAATGAACAAACTAGGATTTGCCATGAAGTTCTACAATTTGATTCCATCAAGATGAGATTTGCAATGAAGTTTGACAATATACAAAACTGGAAAAGATAGCTTTAGAAAATTCTAGGTGCGCACCCCCCCCCTTTTCCATAGCGAATCACGTCCTTAATTTGTAGCTTGATATTCCTATCATGTTCTGTTGAGTAGAAACTTAAGCATGAATGAAAAAGTAATAAAGCAAATAGAATAAATGCTTATATTTTTGCAGCAGATCATGGTTTGATAATTTATGTTCATCAAGAGTATGACAAAATATTGTAATGCACATCCAAAATATTCATAACCATACAGAGCATGTTCTATGAATAAAGTGTTTCTGAAAGAAACATAGTTAGTTTATTTCTGTATGGTGACTTGTGGCCCAATCTGTTAAACTAAGCTAAAGCTCATTCTAAAAAAAAAAGTCAACAATGTAATGTATTTCAGCCATTTTCTTGGCAGGTAGGCTAAAACAGAAAGACAGAACAGCTCCCATTAGTACTGTAGAAGCCAAAACACCTTTCAGATGTTTCAAATTTGACATACAGATGAAGGTACAGAAAAAACTTTTAGTGAATAAGAATTTCTGAATTTTGACTCAACTACTAGAATACTTCAACATACTAAACTATATGAAAACTTTTGCAATTTCGTGGTTTAGTGTGGGATGCAATGTGGAAATTCCAGAATTTTCTAATTTCCTGACTGGAGCTTCCAGGGGAAGTGGCTGATACGGTCAAATGGAGTATTGAATTCTGAATCACATTATTTTTGTAGAGAATAAAAATAAGACAATTCCATTATGTTACACTTCTCTGCGAAGATGAGGCGCCACCCGTAAAATATCGGATTCGATTATCAGAAAATTTAACATTGGAAGGAGCCGGGACCCGAAGGCCAACGCTCCTATGTATATGACTTTTATCCCGTACCTCCTCTTGAAGCTAACGCAAAACTCAAATGTCACTTAATTTGGTTAATTTATATTAGTACAATCCTACAATCTATTTGAAGTCGTATAAATATATTATCTAATTACTATTTGATAACATGTATAAAAATGGAAAGAAACACGAAAATCTTTTTTATAGAATTTTTATGTATATTAATAATGTATTATAAAAGTGTTTTCTGATAAGAATCCCCTTTCCCTTTTGATTTCACAAATGGACGCCACTGTATAGAGAGTGGTCACTAGCGTTTACCCCCCCCCCCCCGGAAAATACCCCCCGTTGAATATTATACCCCGCTGGGTATTTTCCAGGGAGATGTAAACGCCTAGAATCACTGAGAGCATTGTTTATTTCTATTGGTAAAATGCTACTTTAGCTACATTTGGCTATTTTGGAAAGGGCTTAAGCTAGAAAAAAGAAACTTTCAGGGATAGGTCTACAGGCTAGAGTTTGTCCCGGGAAAGTATTTTGAAGTACCTACCTCCACTCTTTTTGCCTCTAGAGGCTCCTGAAATTTGCCTACATGACAGGTAATAATTCCTGTTATTTGAGTAGAATTTTAAGCCGTATCAATGTTTTTTTTTAATTTAGGAATTATATTTGCATATCTTTAAAACCTTATAAATTGAGATTGAGCAAAGTTGTGAAGCTGAAAAGAATTTTGTTGTACTTCGTTTAAGCAGAAGATTTGTTTAACAAGGTTTCACTTTTATAACACACAGATTTTTAAAGGTCATCAAAAGTTAGGACCCTCTAGATAGATAGATAGATAATTTAATACGAAATATCACAAAACGGATAAATAGTCGCATTTACAAAAAAGTTATGAAAACTATTTGTTGTAATTTTCAGTGAAGTATTGTCGGAATGAATTTTTGTAGCGTTTCGTGGCACTTGGATTGCTTGGTTGTAGTTGGTTTGTGTGGCGGGTCTTTGGTCGGTTATCTTGTCTGATATCAGGTGGGAGAAGGTCGCGGTGTTTGGGGGAAGTCAAGATGGACTGGCCAAAGCTCATGAGGAGCTCGTGTCTTCTTTGTTCAAGTGTTGTGAGTTCTAGCTTCGCCAGACATTCCTCATAGGGCAATTGGCTGTCTCCTAGAATGATGCGCAAGGCTCTCTTTTGAATTGTTTCGAGCTTATTGCTCTGCTCTTTTGTGAGACCAGGATGCCAGACAGGGCAGGCATATTCTAGGATCGGTCGCATGTGGCTCCTATAGTAGGTGACCAGGGCATTTTTGCTGAGTTGAAAGCGACGTAGCTTTGTCAGTGACCTAAGCAGAGGCATAGCCTGGGACAGCAAGTGATTTAAGTGGTCCTCCCAAGTCAGTTTATCATTGAAGATAACACCCAGGATCTTCATTTTGTGAACTGCCGGTATGCCGACGTCAGGCAAGGCCGGTACGCTGTGCTTTAAGAAGGAAATTCTCATTATTGCCGACTTGGTCCTGTTGATGCTGAGTTTTCTTTCTAGGTAGTCCCGTTCGAGCTTCACGACCATTTCTTCTAGGTTAAGGATTTCACACAGTCTTTGTAGCAGCATCATTGTTAGGTCGTCTGCGAACTTCGCTCTGTCTCTGTGCCATTTAGCTATCGTGTTGCAAAGCAACAGGAAAAGGGTCGGACCTATTTTTGTTCCTTGAGGAATTCCACATGTAAGGTCTGTAGAGTCTGACAGTTCGCCTTTGTACCTTGTTTTTTGCTTCCGTTTTGAAAGGAAGCTTTCTACTATCTTTCTCAGGAATTCGTGAAAATTGGTCATGGACTGTAGAATCTCCTCGTGGCTAGACGTATCGAACGCTTTCCTGACGTCCCCTTGAAGGAGGTCGACAAATGCCTCGTCAACTTCTAGGTGACTTAGGATAGTCTCGACGATCTGGATAAGGTAGTGACTTGTACTGCACCCTCTTTGGAAGCCATACTGCCGGGAGTCTATTACTTCGCTGAGTTCCTCCAGAAGCCATCTGTTTATGAAAGTTTCGAATACTTTCGAGAGTAGCGGCGTGAGTGAGATCGGTCGGAGGTCTCCAAGTTCTTTGGGGTTTGTGACTTTGGGAACAGGGATTACGACTGCCTCCTTGAGCGGCTCAGGAAACGTCCCTGTTATCAGTGACTGGTTGATGATGGCAGCTATAGGCTCTGATAGGTAAGGAGCGTTTTCTTTGAACAAAATTGGCGGTGGATCCGCTGGGTGAGTGGCTTTCCGCGCAGGAATCTTTTCTAGGACCCTGCACACTTCAATAGGCAGAACGACTGGAATCTCAGATATCTTGGCGCTGAATGCACTCGTTTCGGCTGGAGGGTTGGATCTGCAGATTTTGGCAAACCACTCATTGAGATCATTTGCAGTGACCTGTTCACCTTTATCTTTTTGTATGTGAAAGGTCGTCGGGCGCTGGGGGCTTATTAAATCTCTAACTGTCTTGTGGAATGAGCGGGAGTCGGAGTTTACTGTTTTAGAGAGCTTTTCCCCATATGCTTTCTCAGCTTTCCTACATTCGTACACCACGGTGTTCCTCATTTTTTTCCAGCGCTCTCTGTTGCCTGAGGCGTGCAGTTTATTACGCTTCCTGATGAGTTTCTTGATCTCTTGTGTGACCCATGGTTTGTCCGTAGAAGAGCGTTTGACACGTTTCTCTGGGAAGCATGAGTGGTAAGCGCTGGTTATCTCGGAATTTAAGAGTCCAACCATCTGGTTAACGTCAGATAATCTGTACAGTTGGGACCAGTTTTTATTTACGCACCATTTAGAGAATTCTTCTTTTCCTGGTGTAGTCAGAGGTCGGCAGACGAATGTTTCCTTGGTAGCCGTTGGCTTGGTTCCTTTGGGCTTCCACAGTACAGAGAAATGTGCGCTCCTTCCGAGGCTGGGGCTCGATTCGGGATCGTGGTAGAATTCTCCCACATCTGTGAAGATGAGGTCGATAGTTGATTTTTCCGTAGTAAGAATTTTTACTACCTGCTTCAGATCAAGAGATTGACTGATCCAGCGCCTGTCCAGATCATTAAAGTCGCCAAGCAATACTATACCGCTATTAGGATACATGCATCGAATATCGTCGATAGACTTTTGGAGGTGGTTGATTAGGGTTTTGCGGTAAGCGGCTCGCGGTGGAAAATAGAGGACTCCGAAAGTTATTGACGAAAACGCTCTTGGCAGTACTTTGGGTTTGATTTTCACCCAGAGCAGCTCATAGGTATCTGTGTGTTCAGCGAATGTCAAAACTTCGTGTTCGATATCTGCATTTATGTAAACACCCACTCCACCGCCATGTGTTATAACGTTGCCATCTTTATCCTTGCGATTTTTTGTGTAAAGGTCATAGCCTGGAATACTAGCAGTCGATGGGGTAGCGGACCAAGTTTCTGTGACACAGCATATCTCAACCCTCTCACATTTCAGTCGAACGCTAAGTTCTGTGATTTTGTTGCAGAGTGACTGGGCGTTAACAAGCATGACTCTTGGGAGGTCAAAAGGGTTGCTTTGCTGAGTTTTAGGAGGTCGAGTTGGTATTCTGGTCTTTTGTTGCTATTGTTGCCCTCGACCTGAGGAGGCTTCCTCATTCCGGTTATGGGCAGAGCTTTCGGCTCTCTTGAGCCTTCTTTTCTCGGCCTGAGACTGGAGCTGGAGTGGGGTGAGATCAGGGCCTATGTAGATTTCGCGGCGGGTGAAGGCGTCATCAGAGGTTCTCAGGTTCCGAGCGTTTTTCAGGATGTTATTTCGTTTCACAAAGGTTGAAGTGTCTTCTCTGAGCTTGACGAGTAGTTTTCTTGGTGTGCCGTTGTCGCTTGGTCTTCCAAGGCGCCTAGTCTCAACTATATCCCCCGTTTCCAGGGTAGCTCCCAAATCGTTGGTTCGGCAAAGGCCAAGAGCTATCTGTGCGTCTGGAGTTTCAGACTCTGGGACCCCTGATATAACTAGATTGAATCGCTTTGCTTCTCGCAGCTGTTTTTCTTTTTCTGCTCGTAGGAGGGTTTCAACGGTAGTGTTTGCGGAAGGCGCTGGGCTGGGGGTATTTTGTCTAGAGTCTGTGGTTCCATGTTGTGCTACACGGGAGTACAGTGCTTGATCGCCTGGGAATGGATTTTGATTTCGCTGTTCAGGTATTCTGCAATCCGTTAGGAGTCTGACTTGCAGTTGCAGTTGAGCTACCTTTCGCTTGGAGCAGGACGAACACTCGTATCTGAAGAGGCTTAACTGTGGGTCATGGAGTTTTATCGCCAGGACAATATCGGAGTGGATCCCGTGGCAGGAGGCATGCTCCCACTCATTGCAGAAAAAACAGCAAAAGGATGTACTGGCTTCGGCCTGGGTATGACAATAGTTGCAAGTTTCGCTGTGTGACTCAGTTCCGTTAGGAGTAGCATTTGGGGCAGAGGCCGTAGGAAGGGGTGCATTGAGAGTTCCTCGAACTTGCGTGGGCCTACTTTCCCTGATAATCAGGGGTTCGTCGTTGACTGGAGGCGGGGTTTGGTCCGAAGACGGGGCGTTGCAGTTTTCTCCTCTGGCTTTCGGATTCCCTAGGTTTTGTTGTTTTTGGCTGTTCGGTGTTCCCACTGCTGCTGTTTTGGGTGTGTTGGTAGCTTCCTTGCATCGATTACATTGCCACTTTCCAAACGATTTCTCTGCTTCTTTGCTGCACGTGCCTGATACACAGGGAAAGTGAAACCATTTCGTGCAGGTACGGCATTGGAGTCCGCCCTGAGCTCGTGTTACGTTCTTTTTGCATCTGGGACAAGGGTCACCAGCCATTTACTGACAGTATTTTTGTCAGATGTACAAGGAATGAATGCTCGGAGCGTACGTCGATCACCGGGAGCAAGGGAAGCGTCGAGACCTGCTCACCTGTTCCCTGCAATTTAAGGCTAATTAACCGGCAGGTACCAATACGGCGCTTCCGGCAGGTTCTCTCCCCTCTTCTGCTTGGTCCCAAGCGATCTAAGCAGTCCACAGGACTTCACTTATTCAGAAGAAACATAAACATATACACACGCCGATTTTTACCTTTTTTCGTGCCCGAAAACCAAACTCACAAACAAGAATGGCAACGCTGCGCGGCCAGAAATCACGCAATCAGCGCGTGCGCATCCAATAGACACACCGGATTCTTAAAAAATGGCTCTTCTTAACTGGAAAAAAACTATTCACTTACTTGGAAAATCACAATTATAAAACTGGTTTCAAATTTATCCCCAAAAAATACCAAAATCTTATTCAAAACTAGTGAAGTGACAAAATATATTTTCCTTATTTGTTTCACCCAGGGTTGCCGGTTGCCTCTAGAGGGAGGAGTGGAGGTAAATACTTCAAAACACCTTCCCGGTACATTCTTTAGCCTGTAGACGCATCCCTGAAACTTTCATTTTCCTAACCTAACCTCTTTCCAAGATAGCCAAAAGAAGCTAAAGTAGAAATTTACCATTCTATCTGCAAAGTTCATAAGACTTGTATAAAAGTCAGAAAAAAATCAAAATAACTTACCTTTCAGAAATAAGTCCACAACAACAAGTGAAAGGTCTTCGTTTGTTTAGCTTTTAATCTCAATAGATCAAAAACCCGCCGGACCCCCTTTTACGATATTTTTTCATCGGTCATGCCCCGCGGTATGACCCATTTTCGCAAGAGTTGATAAGCGCAAGAGTTGATTGTCATTAGCTCCTCCCAGTACACTGAACGAGTTTAAACATATATTCAAGGAATGTAAAAATACGACAAAAGCACCTATATACTCAAAAAGTGTATTTTCACGCTAATCCAACAACTAGAAAGTACGCTGATCAAACGTGAAATAATACTGTCAACGTCAAAGTACGTTTTTTTTACCGTGTAGGTTAAAAACAGACTAGGTTAGGTTAAAAGAACATATCCGTTTTTAGGGGTGGGGCAACAGGGTCAGCTGCCCCCGGCGCTACATCAAGGGAAGAGGCGCCCGGAGGATTGCCTACTTTGATCGAATTTTTCACTTTGATTCGGCTCTTTTGCTTTTATTTGAGTCGGGAGGGGGGCACTGTAATTAATTTTCGTGCTTGTTAAATATCCAGCAGACAATCGAGATGTGAGTGTGTTATGAATATTTAACAAGTACCTAAATTTTTTCCGGGTTACCCGCAACCTCAGGGACAGCTCTGTAATAGAGGGGGGGATTGCGGCTAATGTTGTTGATAACATTTCAAGGAAAAGTCCTAATAGAATAACAGTACTACTATATAATTTACTTTTCAATATATCATGATCGTATTTATAACAATATAGTGTTTCTTAAGAGTATAATTCTATCGGTTCTAGGCATTTAACCCCCCGGAAAATACCCCCCCCCGCAGAAAATACCACCTCAGAAAATACCCCCACCGTGAAAAATCTACCCCCCTCGCGGAAAATTGAAAATAACCCCTCGTAGAAAAATACCCCTCTCCTGTCGAAAGAGGTATAAAAGGAGTTGCCCCTTTCACAAGACCTTGCTCTTTACGCTAAAGTTTTGACTTGTTGTCTTAATTCTTTAAGAACGATTCCTGAAACACAATGGCCGTTTAATTAGAACAATAAGCTTTGTTTTAAAATTCTAAAAAAAAAAAGCGTAAAGAGCGAGGTCTTGAGGAGGAGGCAACCCCTTTCATATACGTAATAATTTCGGTTCGTTTTAAATGTTGATATTGCTCCTTACTTTCAGTTGAAAAAGCTTGTTTTTTTTAAATTTAATTTCTGATCGTTTTCAAATAATACCGGGAAATCCGGTTCTCTCTCCATGAAAAATTCTTGTACTTGTGTATTATACACCACTCACTCAAGTCTACGATGCGTAATGCTCGAGAAGAAACCGGTTTCTTTGCTAGTTTTTTCGTTATTTTAGCAACAAATTTGGGCTATATATTTTCACATTGGGGGGGGGGGAGGGTAAAGTATAGCGGATCTGCATGCAAAATAAGTTAGGTACAATTGTTCTTCACATTATGAAGTAAGAATTGTTTTCTGACTTAAAACGGTCCAAATTCTTTACCCCCTCCCCCTTATGTGCAAATATATAGCCCAAATTATATATTTCCCATCTATTATGTCACTTGTCTTGTCTCGCGCTAAGCTGAAAGAAAACTAACGAAGAAACTGATTTGTACTCGAGTTTTACATAGCGTAAACTTGAGTGAGTGGCGCATAATACACAAGTACCATTCCTCCCCTCTACGGAAAAAAACTCAAATAAATTCTCAAATTTGAAAAGCCTTATTTTCCATGGGGGGGGGGGGTATTTTCCGCAGGGGTACACGCTGGCCACCAATTCTAACATATATAAACAACTATAACTAAGAAATTGTCACTTAATAATTGTGGTTTGTTTCTATTAATCAGAGTATGAAGTTTCCTTCCATTATTACCCATATTTTGAAGTGTCTGTTAAAATAACATTTTATCTAGTAATTGTATTAAAATCTTAGCAAAAATTTTTCATCGGGTCAAGAAAGTGACAATAAAGTTATAGATATTACTTTTTCTTTCATTGGTTCGACATTACGAACCAAGTGTTGATGAAAAATAAGGGAGAAAGTATACCTACAAAATTAGTTTTTCAACTATACCTGCAGCCAGTCTAGCCATTAGTTCCATTGTAACTGTAGTGATTATTGCTTGGAAACGGGGGTGGATCCAGGATTTTTTAGGGGGGGGGGGCGCAAAATAGGTTGAAGCGATAAAAAAATTAGGGGGGGGGCAAAATAGGTTGATCCGATAAACTTGCGTTAGGAGCAAGTTTAATTAACGCAAACTTGGGTTAATTAAGTAAATTACACTACTTTAGTTTACGCTAGGGGGGCGCCCCCCCTCACCCCCCCTGGATCCAACAATGCTTGGAAAAAGCGCGAATGGCAAATTTATAAGTATATTTATTTTTTCGCAAGCTAACTTTCAAAAGTTTACCCGTAATTTGCTTAAATGAACGAATATGAAGATAATTTTATCTTTTTCATGCTACATTTTCATTTGCATACTTAGTGTGGATTGGAAACAAATGTACATAGATTAATGAAACGTACATAAATAAATTAAATTGAGATTTGTAAGTAACTTTGAACAAAATAATACCAAAAGAAATAACTCCTTTTGTTCTATAAAGAAAATGCATCGAATTGGATATCCAAGATTAGATAGAAACAGAACAAATACAAATAAAAAATATTACTTACTTTTTTAACTTTCCTGAGTTTCGCTTCAGCTTCTTTCCTCCGTTTTTATTTCCCATAATCAATGATACAGTCCGATACACAGAAAATAATATTCAAATCACCCTAGCAGATAACTTTTTGTCTTGTCTGAATGTAAAACAGGTGTTTCTAGACAGGTAGACAAAACGGTAGCCGCCCACTTTAAATGCATTTCAAACAGCCTTCCGAAAGGATCCGCCCTTTATTCTTTGAATGAGAAATAGCGAAGCGAAGTACATCTATTTTTGTAACAATTTAACATTTTTTGCGTTTTCTTGAAAGTTTACAATATTTTCTACAGAAACGTCGAAGTAATATAAGAAATCTGACACGGTGACTGCATAGATCTGAAGCTAATGAACAATATGATACAAATACATTGTCTATCTCGTCAAAATAGTAGCTTCAAATTAGTCGCAAAATTCTCTGCTTTTAAAAAGCATTTTTCTGTCTAAAAAAAAAATTTGAATCATATTTCAAAAATATAACTCGGTGAATTCATAAATCTAAGTCTCAGCTATTGAATAGTACCAAAATTGTCATCTTTAGTCGAAAATTAAAGACGGCACGCGGTTTATTTAAAAATGGTAAAAAACATGCATAGTGAGCATAAACCTTAATGGGTGCGAAGGAATTTTGCTCAACCAAAAACCTTTGGAATGAAGCATAGAGAAAAAACATACACGAAAAAGTAGGCAAGAAGGACTTAAAAAACTTTTGAATGTATGAGCTCCTTTTAAGGTTGCCGGTTTGTTTTGTTCTCAGATGTTTTTTAATTGTGTTAATTATTTACTGTTGGAGTTACTAAGACAGACAGAAACAAAAAGAATAAGACACACAACACCGTGTCCAGTATATTGTACAGGGTGGGTAGCTTACAAAACTCGTCACAAATTTTTATATGCATGCTTTTAATTTTTTCACGAGTTTCTCAAAATATTTATTTTGAGTTCGTAACAGTTAACCGTCCCCACTTTTTTGCAGTAAGCTCTGAAGACAAGGTATGATTGATCTTTTTCATTCATTATAACCAAAGAAAAAAAAATATGCAAACATGAAGGAATATAGGTCAGATAGTATCCCCTGAATTTGAATAAAACAATTTGGCCTTACTTTACGTTTTCTTGAATTTGCGCTACTGATTCTAAATCTTTGTGCAATAGGAAAATATAATTTACA
>CM051270.1:62166410-62291410 GCA_027921565.1 Artemia sinica | reverse complement strand
ATTAAATCACTCCCCGTCTCCGATTTTAGCATTAATAGTTGATTCTGGGACTGGCGTTTCACCAACTCAGGGTAGATGCTGTCATTCTAATTCGTGTAATTCACCCACGGGCCAATATGCACCCAATTTTCCAAATCATCCAATAAATATCAGGTTTTAAATTTTAACAACAGAGAATCTGTGCCCCCATAGTAAACTTGAACCTCCCCCTCCCTTGGCCATTGTACCTTACACACATTGTAAAAGAACGACAACATGAGTTTCTTGGGAATTTCAAGTATTGAACCCCCCCTGCAATATTCTTACAACATTTCTTTTTATTGTGTGGCAGAAACATATTCGGCTCTATCCTCGTTAATGTTATAAAGTTGGGGTCGGCGATAATTCGTGCACATCCTTTGGGGCAAGTTACGACGTCACAACGTGGTCTGTTTCGTACGCTTTCACACATTTTTCTAAAAGCTGAATTTAAAATAAGTTTATACATTTCATTTTGAACTTTACTTTTTGCCTGTGAGCGTTTACTGACAAAGGTGTCAGTAAACGTTTTCAAGTAGGGTTTCTGATCAAATTGCAGGGCCATGTGTATTTTTGTGACCCTGAAACCATTGGTCACCATCCACTACAATAGAACGTGGTGAGTAGGGAGAGGGTCACTACTCCGAGACGAACACTGTGCTGCCATCTATAATCGAGTCTAACGTTGACAGGATATAATTTATGCATGTTTTTATGTTTTTTCTCACTGAGGATTTTTTTTCATGGTTTTTCTCACTGTTTGATGGATGTCAACATAAGTTCAACAACATTGCTAAATGTTTCTTGGAAGTCAACAACAATTGTTGGATTATTAATCGAGTCTAACGGGACAGGGTCAATGACACCTCTTTCAAGGTCAATTTGTTTGTTGTTTTCTTGGATGTCAACATAAGTTCACATCAACAATTGCTGGATTATCGAGTCTAACGGGACAGGGTCAATGACACCTCTTTCTAGGTCAATTCATTTGTTGTTTTCTTAGACGTCAACATAAGTTAACGACAACAATTGCTGAATTATTGATCGAATCAAACGGTAGAGGATCACGTGTCTATTTCTAGGCCAATCAGGGAGTCGGAAGTATTAACGGGACAGGATTGCAGTGAATATAAGGAAAGGATTTTGGCTATAGTTGTTATTAGTGTGTGAATAGAACTCAAGGAGTGAGAACAGTTTGACTTTACTCATTAGGATATATATGTAATAATGAGCGGAATGTTTACACTATTAGAAGTTGATAGTGGAGGTGGTGGCAATGATACAAGATCACCAAACATTGCGGTGGAAATCAGGAGAGGATCACGGCTTTGTCTGGAAAAAGGCCTTAGTTTGTCGATATTGTTTGCCACGAAGCCTGCGATTCCGATGCAGTGTGTAACTCGGTTCATTTTCTAGATAATCTTTTGCTTTTTTTAACTGTGCTGCCATCTGTCAGAGGCAACTTTAGAAAGCGTTGTGGGGGAACTTAGACTTCCCGCTTCACCAATATTTTCATAGACATGTTTCAGAATTTCAAGCATTTTGAACGCAAACACGTAGTGTAATGTCCACTCCCCTTTTGCACACTGGACGGTGAATCAATCCGTCGTCGCTTTTGACTTTCCACCATCGTTGGTGTTATAAAATCATTGCTGCTGCTGCTAGTACTTTCCAATATTGAATCTTCTTCATTTTTAAATGGTGGTGTTGGCGTTTTTGGAGGACTATATTCTCTTAGTTTCTTTAGAATTTGTTTATTGCCAATAAGACTTTTGGGGAAGTTTGAT
The DNA here is from genome assembly GCA_027921565.1 of Artemia sinica. NCBI lineage: Eukaryota > Metazoa > Arthropoda > Branchiopoda > Anostraca > Artemiidae > Artemia > Artemia sinica. The sequence goes on along the minus strand of CM051270.1, from coordinate 62,289,605 downwards.
GCATTTAAAAAGGAGCTTAGATTATTGTCAAATGATAAAAGTCCTCTATGATTCGTCACCATATCACAAATTAAATCAACTAGATTATAACTTTTTCCCTGAATTATAATTCGTTTCCCTGTGCTATCGACCTGAACTTGATGATCATCAGTTTCCAACATGAGATATATTAATACTCTTTTACTCTGTTCTCGATAGGTCACTGGCAATAGGTTTCCAATTGTTGTCACTATTAAATTCAATTCCTTCTCCTTTGATTGTGCAGAATCTTGAGATGTTTCCTGTTTAGGGGGATCTGTGATGACGGCGGGTCTCTCACGATAAGGTTTATGTTTGTCTACACGTCGCAATGCATCTTGAAGTAAAACTAGCTTTTTCATCATCGGCAATATTCTCATCATTAAAGAATCTGCTTAGATTGTCTTCAAAATGCTCCACGGGCGAAAGGACAAGTTCAAATGGTGTCAATTTATAGGGTTTAGCCATTTAGAGAAAACTGTCTACAAATCCTGCAATTATTGGCTGTAAAAGTGTAAAAATGCTACCACCCGCTTGAAGGAGACGCTTTCTTTTAAAAATTTTTCCATTGTTTTTGTAAGCAAAGGCACGTACAGTGGAACGATGTTGCTTTGTCCGTTGTCTAACACCTTCTGGTAAGTGTACATTGCCCTCAGTTAGATTTAAACAAAGTTCAGATATTAGATTAATGAAGTCATTGTCAACACCATGTTTGAGTATGACCTTCCCGAGTGAAGGTTTTGAAGTGCCTGAAACGGAAAATAAATGCCGTTGTTCGTGTAGTTTCTTCAGTGTCATGATGGCAACTGATAGCCTTTTCTACTGTTCACCGGAAGATATACAGTAATTTATTTGTCGAAAATTTCTGTGACTGCACGTAGATCCTCGGGTGTGCTCTGATTAAGATCTAGCCAAATGTACCCGTAGGGCTTATTTGTTGCCTGAGTGTACGCTGACAGCAAAAATTTGAGGGCACCTGGATATATTTACTTATTGAGAGTTATTAGCGAGCTAGAATCACGAACAACTCGGTAGATAATATAGATGGTGGAATTCAAAGCAAGGGTTCTCGAACATATGCTCTGATGAAACAGATTATGTAGAACTAGGGTTATGGAAATATGTTCATGATGAGAGCGAACGGTAAACAGCTGTAGCATTTCCTGTGAGAACTGTTCAATTGATTCAGCTAAATCATCAATAATCAGCCACGAGTTTGGTTCAATACTATTAAAAACATCAAGTCCCCGTATGAATTGTATTGGCATGGATGTGGCAGTAGCTTTAATTTGATCGTAGGACTCCTGCCAAATACTATAGCAATAATAAATTTTCTTTGGTTTTTCCAAAAACATTTTATTACAATTTTGAACTATTTTAGCTAAAAGTGTCGTTTTCCCAGACATTGATGGGCCACACAGAAACGACCTGAATTGGGTTTTAAATTGATACATACTGCTGCTGCTGACAACAGTCGGACTACAACTAACTGTAAACCATACTTGTCCAATGAATAAGTAATATTAATTTTCCCATAAATCCATCTACGTTAACAAGAACAACAAAAACAATATTTCATTCATTTATTAACATAAAAACACTTTTCTGTTCAACAAGAACAACATTTATTATCATAAACATTTTTTTTGTACAGCAGGAAGAACAACTCTATTTGTACAACAACATTTTTTCACTTATTGACAAAAAACACTTTTTTTTGTTCAACAAGAACAACAATATTTATTAACAAGAACAACAATATTTATTATCAAAAACACTTTTTTTGTTCAACAAGAACAACACTATATGTACAACTAGGGTGAACATTTATTGTCACAAAAAAACACTTTTTGTCCAGCAAACAACAACACTATTTTTACACACACACACACATTTTTTTTGTACAACAGCACTATTTGTACAACAACATATTGTCATAAAAACACAAACAATAGCAGAGTTGAACACTATGAATTTAAAGGATACTCCCTCCCCCTAAGGGCTACTCTCTATACATTTTTTGTAGACACTCATGTTGAAATTGTTTTTTACAAAATGCGTAGGCACCCCTTTACACGCCTGTTTTACATCTTTGTTGTGAGTTTCTACGCAATAAACTTTAGGACTGGGAAACACCCCATTAGATATAAATCGCTCCCCGTCTCTGATTTTAACATGAATAGCTGATCGAGGGCCTGACGTTTCATCAACTCGGGATAGAGGGATGCATTCCAGTTAGTGAAATCCATTTGCGAGCTGATGTGTTCCCCATTTTCTAAATCATTTAAGAGATCCCCGGTATTTACTTTTAACAGCAGAGAATCTGTATCCCCGTAATAAACTTGAACCTCCCCCTCCCCTTGCCAATGTACCTTGCAAACATTGTAAAAAAACGATAACATGAGCTTTTTGGAAATTTCAAGTATTGAACTACCTCCCGCTATATTCTTGTTCAGTACCACATTTCTTTTCTTTCTGTGTAGAAGAACCATGCTTGCCTCTATGCTTGTGAACGATGTAAAATTAGGGCCTGCAATAATTCTTGCACATTTTTGGGGGTCAGTCATGACGTCACACCGAGATCTGTTCCGTACACTTTCACACATTTTGCCAAACGCTGAATGTAAAATGAGCTTGTACATTTCCTTTTCTACTTTACTTCTTGCCAGAGAGCATTTATCGACAAAGGTGAAGGGATAAACGTCTTCAAATAAGGCTTTTGACTGAATTGCAGGACTCTATGTATTTTTTTGATCTTGAAACCATTGTTCACTATCCAGAATTATATAAAAACGTCTTTTTGTTACAGGAGTTAAAAAATTTTAAACTTAGGTTAGTAAATATAAGACAACTTAAAAAGATAAACGACCACGAAAGGTTTTTAACCATGAACCCCGAGATTGCAAAACAAAGGTCAAAGGTAGATGACAATTCCTTAGATCATATACCCGACAAAATTGAAGGGGAGCAAATAAATAAAACACAGATAGAGGAAGCCATCCCCCATAATGTTTGGTAATTTAATTTAAAGGGAAGTTTATTGAACCAAATAATTGAAAAAAATTTGGACAGTGTAAACCAACCTTACATTACGACTTCGAGTGAGGGGAATGGTTCTAGTAACGCAGGAACAGACACAGAATTGAGTTTACCAGAGCCTCAATTACAACCCATGGACGGAATGAACAGCGAGGAAATAAATGACAATTCCGAAAGAAATACTTCTGTGCAAACAGTTGATAATTACGAACAAGGAAGATATATCCATGAAAGAAAAGCTAAATCAAAACCATTAAATTATAAAGATCCTAGTTTAAAGGATTTTCTCTGCGGAAAAATAGCAAAACCTTAATAAATAACAAACATACCTTATCATAAATTTAAACTTTCAAAAGGCTGCTCCAAACCGGTATCCTCTGAAGAAGTACGAAAACCTTCAAAATCAGCAACCTGAACAGTGTATAATTTGGTTTCCTTTCTCACTAGATCGGTGTGAAAGTGTTCGAGGGTAAACAATGAAATTCCTCCGAGGACCGAAACCATACACCGATGATTAATAGGGCGATGTTCACAGGATGAAATGTTCCAAATCCTTAAATTGTCGGTTTGGTCCAAGGAAAAACTATGGTGGGTGTGTAAAATGATCTTTCCGCCACTTGTTAAAAAGACAATACACTTTAAACTGGCCATAACGTAAGCAAATTATTGTAAAATAAAAGGGGAGAAGCCTGGATACAAGCAAAGATCTCCTTTATCAAGATCGACAACACTTAAAACAGAATATTTGATTATATATGAATTAAAGTCGTTATGAAAGTGCAAGCGTCTATTACAATAGGTAAGCCTCATACCAGAAGGGATATAATCTTGGTAGGGCTTAATAACCATATCAAAACACCGAGAGTAAGGAGGAAAAAGTTCACAAGAATGAGAGTACTGTAAATAAGACATTTAACTTTCTCACTGCAAATAGTGTCATGAGTTTGTAAAATTATAGAACCTTCCAAAGTTTTAAATAAAATACGCTTGTAGCCTGACATTACTGTAAACGAATCACTGTAAATTATGGGAAGAATCGATGGACACTGGCAAACACCACCAAAAGATAAATCAACTGAATTGACCGTATAATCCGCAATTATGTCAGCAGGGTAAATGGTGTGGAGATGTACCTCCTCTGACAGCCGAGAGACTGTCTACTATAAGGACGACACCCCCGAAATGGGACAATGGCCATATCAAAACACATACTGTCCTAAGGTCGACGTTCACACGGAGTAAGGCTACTCCATATAGCTAACTTATCTGTAATTTCGGAACGAATAGTGTCATGGGTGTGTAAAATCACAGACCCTTCCGCAGTTTTAAATAAAATACACTTGACTCCTGCCATATTAAAAGGTAACTAAAGGACATAAAACCATCTAAGCGAAAATGGTTTGAACCCTGTTTGTTTGGCTGACCCTGTTTACAAGAGGGATATTGCTTAAGGAAACAGAAATACATAGCCAAATAGCTTTCAAGGATATTGGTCAGATCTTCCCAGTTAACGGAATACATCAGGTAATATGGTACGTTTTTTCGGAAAGCCTCAGATCTGATTTAGACGACCTGAATTTGATTATTTCGATTATCGAAAATATTAAAATTATGGAACAAATAGTCCAAAAAAGACTTAGGAAAGGGAAAAAAAAATTTCACAGAACTCAGAGAAATACTTGACCTAAAGGAATATGTAATAGATAAGTGTAAACTACTACATTTAGAATTAAGTGAAGGAAATGGAATGCTCAAAATACTAGAATGATTAATGACGGATAGAACAAATCGAAACAAACGAAGTATATTACCACTTTTGGGAAAAACAATAGGATGGGTCACAGGACTAGCAACGGAAGAAAATATAGAAAACATTCTTCATCAGGTAGATTATTTAACAGAAAAAATGAAAAGTTACTACACATGTCGGACAGATCTATATCGTTAGTAAGTGACCTCGACAGAAAATTAAGAATGGAAAGGAACAAAAGCTTAGAAATTTTCGGAAGGACATCCAAGAGAATTATCGAGTATATATCAAAAGAGATTAATGAAATAAATTTCATAAAATTACAGATAGATAAAGAAGTTACAAAAAGTTCAATACAAATAAAAAAGCTAGTAAAGAAAATAGAAACAGTAATATTTCTATTCTTCAAGCAGAAAATAAAAGTTTCCCATTCATTGTCACAGATCCGGCAGACATGCTTAGGACAATTTTCGAAATTGAAAATTCACTACCAATAGGCTATAGAATATCGGTTAATTATAGACGTTACGGCTTACTGGAACTTTATAAATCGACTAGCTGCAATGTGGGGACACAACAATTGAAATTGTTGGTTATTTGTAATTTCTCAATATCAAATAAACAAGATGGGTTCAGAATGTTCGAAATGTTCAGCATTCCATTCCCAGTGTCAAACACTTCGTATTTCTTCCAAATAGAAAACGAGTTTAAATTTTTTGGGTTGAGTATAGATCAAATGAGATATTTTTTAGAAAATGACAATATAGAAAAAGAATGTAACTTAAAGGGTATACCACTATTGTGCAACCACCAATTTCTTATTAGAAGCACACAAATGAACTCCTGCAGTTTATCAAACTATATGGAAAATAATGCAATAATTAATAAAGAGTATCAAACCAAAATTATAAAGGAAAATAAAATCTTAATCCAAAGAATTGGAAGGGAATAGTATATAATCACATCTCCTTTTAAAGAAGAAATAAGAATACATTTTGAATGCAAACAGAGAAAAACAGTAAATTCACATATATGAAAGGTGGATACCACGGGAAAACTACAACTTTGCGCTAACGGTGACCAATATATAATTATTGCAGTAGAGCATTTCACTCAGTATACAGTCATAGCACCAGCCAAAGACCTCAGGTCAAAATCAGTGATGGAATTTATAATAAAAGAAATCATATCTCATTTTGGAAATATGGATTTCCTACTGTCTGATAATGCCACATGCTTTACAAGTAAAACCTTTAATGAAATGGCCGAAGAATTAGTATTCAAAATTATACATTCATCGCCACGAAACCCCCAATCTAATGGTATAGCAGAAAATAGAGTAAAATGTGTAAAAAGAATGCTAACTCACTACCACGATGAGTTACATAGAGTAAATTGGAGTGAATTCTTATCATTCATACAATTAGCGTTAAACACTAGTATAGATGCTAGCAAGAAATATACACCCTTTTTTCTACTACACAGTTTCGCAGCGAAATCAGTATTTGACAACATTGTATCTAATCCGAGGGAAGGGTTCTGTTCTGAAGATGAATGGGTATCTAATCTGGTTCAAGAGATATTTGTCAGCCGACAAATATGTAGGAATGAATTAAAAAGGGCCCGAAAAGGTCAAGCGGCACAATAGAAAAAAAATATTGGAAATCGAAATATTCCCGAATAATTTAGTGTATGTCATTCAAGAAAGTTCATCAAAAAATTATTCTTATTGGAACCCTATCTAGTGTTATCGGAATTTAAAGGGATTGAAAATTTTATACTAAAGGGTATAAAACCATTTCAGCAAAAATGGTTGGAACCCTGTTTGTTTGGCTGATCCTGTTTACAAGAGGGATATTGCTTAAGGAAACAAAAATAAATAGCCAAATAGCTTTCAAGGATATTGGTCACATCTTCCCAGTTAACGGAATACATCAGGTAATATGGTACGTTAATACGGAAAGCCTCAAATCTGATTTAGACGACCTGAATTTGATTATTTCGAATATCGAAAATATTAAAATTATGGAACAAATAGTCGAAAAAGACTTAGAAAAGTGAAAAAAGAATTTCACAGAACTCAGAGAAATACATGACCTAATGGAATATGTAATAGGTAAGTGTAAACTACTACATTTAGAATTAAGTGAAGGAAATGGAATTCTCAAAATACTAGAATCATTAATGACGGATAAAACAAATCGAAACAAACGAAGTCTATTGCCACTTTTAGGGAAAACAATAGGATGGGTCACAGGACTAGCAACGGAACAAAATTTAGAAAACATTCTTCATCAGGTAGACTATTTAACAGAAAAAAAATGAAAAGTTACTACACACGTCGGACAGATTTATATCGTTAGTAAGTGACCTCGACAGAGAATTAAGAATGGAAAGGAACAAAAGCTTAGAAATTTTGGGAAGGACCTCCAAGAGAATTATCGAGTATATATCAAAAGAGATTAATGAAATAAATTTCCTAAAATTACAGATAAACAAAGAAATGACAAAAAGTTCAATACAAATAAAAAAGCTAGTAAAGAAAATAGAAACAGTAATCCTTTCTATTCTTCAAGCAGAAAATAAAAGTTTCCCATTCATTGTCACAGATCCGGCAGACATGCTTAGGACAATTTTCGAAATTGAAAATTCACTACCAATAGGCTATAGAATATCGGTTAATTATAGACGTTACGGCTTACTGGAACTTTATAAATCGACTAGCTGCAATGTGGCGACACAACAATTGAAATTGTTGGTTATTTGCGATTTCTCAATATCAAATAAACAAGATGGGTTCAGAATGTTCGAAATGTTCAGCATTCCATTCCCAGTGTCAAACACTTCGTATTTCTTCCAAATAGAAAACGAGTTTAAATTTTTTGGGTTTAGTAAAGATCAAACGAGATATTTTTTAGAAAATGACAATATAGAAAAAGAATGTAACTTAAAGGGTATACTACTATTGTGCAACCACCAATTTCCTATTAGAAGCACACAAATGAACTCCTACAGTTTAGCAAACTATATAAAAAACAATGCATTAATTAATAAAGAGTGTCAAACCAAAATTATAAAGGAAAATAAAATCTTAATCCAAAGAATTGGAAGGGAAAAGTATATAATCACATCTCCTTTCAAAAAAGAAATAAGAATACATTTCGAATGCAAAACAGAGAAAAACAGTAAATTCACATATATAAAAGTCGGATATCACGGGAAAACTACAACTTATCGCTAACGGTGACCAAAATATAATTATTTCAGTAGAGCATTTCACTAAGTATACAGTCATAGCACCAGCCAAAGACCTCAGGTCAAAATCAGTGATGGAATTTATAATAAAAGAAATCATATCCCATTTTGGAAATATGGATTTCCTACTGTCTGATAATGCCACATGCTTTACAACTAAAATCTTTAATGAAATGGCCAAAGAATTAGGATTCAAAATTATACATTCATCGCCAAGAAACCACCAATCTAATGGACTAGCAGAAAATAGAGCAAAATGTGTAAAAAGAATACTAACTCACTACCACGATGAGATACATAGAGGAAATTGGAGTGAATTCTTACCATTCATACAATTAGCGTTAAACACTAGTATAGATGCTAGCAGGAAATATACACCCTTATTTCTACTACACGGTTTCGAAGCGAAATCAGTATTTGACAACATTGTTTCTTATCCGAGGGAGGATTTCTGTTCTGAAGATGAATGGGTATCTAATCTTCGTTCAAGAGGTATTTGTCAGCCGACAAATATGTATGAATGAATTAAAAAGGGCCCGAAAAGGTCAAGCGGCAAAATACAACAAAAAATATTGGATATCGAAATCTTCCCTAATAAATTAGTGTATGTCATTCAAGAAAGTTCATCAAAAAATCATTCTTATAAGGGACCCTATCTTGTGTTATCGGAATTATATAAAAACGTCTTTTTGTTATAGGAGTTAAAAACTTGTAAACGTAGGTTAGTAAATATAAAACAACTTAAAAAGATAAACGACCACGAAAGGTTCTTAGCCATGAACCCCGAGATTGCAAAACAAAGGTCAAAGGTGGATGGCAAGCCCTTAGATCCTATACCAGACAAAATTGAAGGGGAGAAAATAAAGAAAACACAGATAGAGGAAGACATCCCCCATAATATTTGGCAATGTAATGTAAAGTGAAGTTTATTAAACCAAATAAATGAAAACAATTTGGAAAGTGTAAACCAACCTTTCATTACGACTTTGAGCGAGGGGAATGGTTCTAGTAACGCAGGAACAGACACAGAATTGAGTTTACCAGAGCCTCAATTACCACCCATGGACGGTATGAACAGCGAGGAAATAAATGACAATGCCGAAGGAAATACTTCTGTGCAAACAGTTGATAATTAGGAACAAGGAAGATTTATCCATGAAAGAGAAGCTAAATCAAAACCATTAAATTATAAAGATCCTAGTTTAAAGGATTTTCTCGGCGGAAAAATAGCTAAACCTTAATAAATAACAAACATACCTTATTATAAATTTAAACTTTCAAAAGGCTGCTCCCAACCGGTATCCTCTGGAGAAGTAGAAAAACCTTTAAAATCAGCAACCTGAACAGTGTATAATTTGGTTTCCTTTCTCACTAGATCGGTGTGAAATTGTTCGAGGGTAAACAATGAAATTCCTCCGAGGACCAAAATCATACACCGATGATTAATAGGGCGATGTTCACAGGATGAAATGTTCTAAATCCTTAAATTGTCGGTTTGGTCCAAGGAAACACTATGGTGGGTGTGTAAAATAATCTTCCCGTCCCCTGTTAAAAAGACAATACACTTGAAACTGGACATAACATAAGCAAATTATTGTAAAATAAGAGGGGAGAAGCCTGGATACAAGTAAAGATCTCCTTTATCAAGATAGGCAACACTAAGAACAGAATATTTGAGTATATCTGAATTAAAGTCGTTATGAAAGTGCAAGCGTCTATTGCAATCGGCAAGCCTCACACCACAATGGATATAATCTGGGTAGGGCTTAATAACCATATCAAAACACCGAGAGTAAGGAGGACAAAGTTCAAAAGAATGAGAGTACCATAAAATAAGACATTTAACTTTCTCACTGCAAATAGTGTAATGAATATGTAAAATTATAGAACCTTCCAAAGTTTTAAATAAAATACACTTGTAGCCTGCCATTACTGTAAACTAATCACTGTAAATTACGGGAAGAATCGATGGACACTGGCAAACACCACCAAAAGGTAAATCAACTGAATTGACCGTATAATCCGCAATCATGTCAGCAGGGTAAATGGTGTGGAAATGTAACCTCCTCTGACAGCCGAGAGACTGTCTACTATAAGGACGACACCCCCGAAATGGGACAATGACCATATCAAAACACCTACGGTCATAAGGTCGACGTTCACACGGAGTACGGTTACTCCATATAGCTAGCTTATCTGTAATTTCGGAACGAATAGTGTCATGGGTGTGTAAAATCACAGACCCTTCCGCAGTTTTAAATAAAATACACTTGAATCCGGCGATATTAAAAGGTAACTAAAGAATATAAAACCATTTCAGCGAAAATGGTTGGAACCCTGTTTGTTTGGCTGACCCTGTTTACAAGAGGGATATTGCTTAAGGAAACAGAAACACATAGCCAAATAGCTTTCAAGGATATTGGTCAGATCTTCCCAGTTAACGGAATACATCAGGTAATATGGTACGTTAATACGGAAAGCCTCAGATCTGATTTAGACGACCTGAATTTGATTATTTCGAATATCGAATTTACTAAAATTATGGAACAAATAGTCAAAAAAGACTTAGAAAAGGGAAAAAAGAATTTCACAGAGCTCAGAGAGATACATGACCTAAAGGAATATGTAATAGATAAGTGTAAACTACTACATTTAGAATTAAGTGAAGGAAATGGAATTCTCAAAATACTAGAATCATTAATGACGGATAAAACAAATCGAAACAAACGAAGTCTATTACCACTTTTGGGAAAAACAATAGGATGGGTCACAGGACTAGCAACGGAAGAAAATGTAGAAAACATTCATCAGGTAGATTATTTAACAGAAAAAAATGAAAAGTTACTACACATGTCGGACAGATCTATATCGTTAGTAAGTGACCTCGATAGAGAATTAAGAATGGAAAGGAACAAAAGCTTAGAAATTTTGGGAAGGACCTCCAAGAGAATTATCGAGTATATTTCAAAAGAGATTAATGAAATAAATTTCCTAGAATTACAGATAAACAAAGAAATGACAAAAATTTCAATCCAAATAAAAAAGCTAGTAAAGAAAATAGAAACAGTAATCCTTTCTATTCTTCAAGCAGAAAATAAAATTTCCCCATTCATTTTCACTGATCCGGCAGACATGCTTAAGACAATTTTCGAAATTGAAAATTCACTGCCAATAGGCTATAGAATATCGGTTAATTATAGACGTTACGGCTTACTGGATCTTTATAAATCGACAAGCTACAATGTAACGACACAAGAATTGAAATTGTTAGTTATTTGTGATTTCTCAATATCAAATAAACAAGATTGGCTCAGAATGATCGAAATGTTCAGCATTCCATTCCCAGTGTCAAACACTTCGTATTTCTTCCAAATAGAAAACGAGTCTAAATTTTTTGGGTTGAGTAAAGATCAAAGGAGATATTTTTTAGAAAATGACAATATAGAAAAAGAATGCAACTTAAAGGGTATACTGCTATTGTGCAACCACCAATTTCTTATTAGAAGCACACAATTGAACTCCTGCAGTTTAGCAAACTATATGGAAAATAATGCATTAATTAATAAAGAGTGTCAAACCAAAATTATAAAGGAAAATAAAATCTTAATCCAAAGAATTGAAAGGGAATAGTATATAATCACATCTCCTTTCAAAGAAGAAATAAGAACACATTTTGAATGCAAAACAGAGAAAAACAGTAAATTCACATATATGAAAGGTGGATACCATGGGAAAACTACAACTTTGCGCTAACGGTGACCAATGTATAATTATTGCAGTAGAGCATTTCACCAAGTATACAGTCATAGCACCAGCCAAAGACCTCAGGTCAAAATCAGTGATGGAATTTATAATAAAAGAAATCATATCTCATTTTGGAAATATGGATTTCCTACTGTCTGATAATGCCACATGCTTTACAAGTAAAACCTTTAATGAAATGGCCGAAGAATTAGGATTCAAAATTATACATTCATCGCCAAGAAACCCCCAATCTAATGGATTAGCAAAAAATAGAGTAAAATGTGTAAAAAGAATACTAACTCACTACCACGATGAGTTACATAGAGGAAATTGGAGTGAATTCTTACCATTCATACAATTAGCGTTAAACACTAGTATAGATGCTAGCAGGAAATATACACCCTTTTTTCTACTACACGGTTTCGAAGCGAAATCAGTATTTGACAAAATTGTTTCTAATCCGAGGGAGGGGTTATGTTCTGAAGATGAATGGGTATCTAATCTCGTTTAAGAGGTATTTGTCAGCCGACAAATATGTATGAATGAATTAAAAAGGGCCCGAAAAGGTCAAGTGGGACAATACAACAAAAAAATATTGGAAATCGAAATCTTCCCTAATAATTTAGTGTATGTCATTAAAGAAAGTTCATCAAAAAATCATTCTTATAGGGGATCCTATCTTGTGTTATCGGAATTATATAAAAACGTCTTTTTGTTAGAGGAGTTAAAAACTTGTAAACGTAGGTTAGTAAATATAAGACAACTTAAAAAGATAAACGACCACAAAAGGTTCTTAGCCATGAACCCCGAGAGTGCAAAACAAGGCCAAAGGTGGATGACAAGCCCTTAGATCCTATACCAGACAAAAATTGAAGGGGAGAAAATAAAGAAAACACAGATAGAGGAAGACACCCCCCATAATATTTGGCAATGTAATTTAAAGGGAAGTTTATTAAACCAAATAAATGAAAACAATTTGGAAAGTGTAAACCAACCTTACATTACGACTTTGAGTGAGGGGAATGGTTTTAGTAACGCAGGAACAGACACAGAATTGAGTTTACCAGAGCCTCAATTACCAGTATTGTGCAACCACCAATTTCTTATTAGAAGCACACAAATGAACTCCTGCAGTTTAGCAAACTATATTGAAAATTATGCATTAATTAATAAAGAGTGTCAAACCAAAATTATAAAGGAAGATAAAATCTTAATCCAAAGAATTGGAAGGGAAAAGTATATAATCACATCTCCTTTCAAAGAAGAAATAAGAATACATTTCGAATGCAAAACAGAGAAAAACAGTAAATTCACATATATAAAAGGCGGATACCACGGGAAAACTACAACTTCGCGCTAACGGTGACAAATATATAATTATTGCAGTAGAGCATTTCACTAAGTATACAGTCATAGCACCAGCCAAAGACCTGAGGTCAAAATCAGTGATGTAATTTATAATAAAAGAAATCATATCCCATTTTGGAAATATGGATTTCCTACTGTCTGATAATGCCACATTCTTTACAAGTAAAACCTTTAATGAAATGGCCAAGGAATTAGGATTCAAAATTATACATTCATAACCAAGAAACCCCCAATCTAATGGATTAGCAGAAAATAGAGTAAAATGTGTAAAAAGAATACTAACTCACTACCACGATGAGATACATAGAGGAAATTGGAGTGAATTCTTACCATTCATACAATTAGCGTTAAACACTAGTATAGATGCTAGCAGGAAATATACACCCTTTTTTTACTACACGGTTTCAAAGCAAAATCAGTATTTGACAATATTGTTTCTAATCCGAGGGAGGGGTTATGTTCTGAAAATGAATGGGTATCTAATCTCGTTCAAGAGGTATTTTTCAGCCGACAAATATGTACGAATGAATTAAAAAGGGCCCGAAAAGGTCAAGTGGGACAATACAACAAAAAAATATTGGAAATCGAAATCTTCCCTAATAATTTAGTGTATGTCATTCAAGAAAGTTCATCAAAAAATTATTCTTATAGGGGACCGTATCTAGTGTTATCGGAATTATATAAAAACGTCTTTTTGTTACAGGAGTTAAAAACTTGTAAACGTAGATTAGTAAATATAAGACAACTTAAAAAGATAAACGACCACGAAAGGTTCTTAGCCATGAACCCCGAGATTGCAAAACAAAGGTCAAAGGTAGATGACAAGCCTTTAGATTCTATACCAGACAAAATTGAAGGGGAGCAAATAAATAAAACACAGATAGAGGAAGACATCCCCCATAATATTTGGCAATGTAATATAAAGGGAAGTTTATTAAACCAAATAAATGAAAACAATTTGGAAAGTGTAAACCAACCTTACATTACGTCTTCGAGTGAGGGGAATGGTTCTAGTAACGCAGGAACAGACACAGAATTGAGTTTACCAGAGCCTCAATTATAACCCATGGACGGAATGAACAGTGAGGATATAAATGACATTTCCGAAGGAAATACTTCTGTGCAAACAGTTGATAATTACGAACAGGAAGATTTATCCATGAATGAAAAGCTAAATCAAAACCATTAAATTATAAAGATCCTAGTTTAAAGGATTTTCTCGGCGGAAAAATAGCAAAACCTTAATAAATAACTAACATACCTTATTATAAATTTAAACTTTCAAAAGGCTGCTCCCAACCGGTATCCTCTGGAGAAGTACAAAAATCTTTAAAATCAGCAACCTGAACAGTGTATAATTTGGTTTCCTTTCTCACTAGATCGGTGTGAAAGTGTTCGAGGGTAAACAATGAAATTCCTCCGAGGACCAAAACCATACACCGACGACTAATAGGGTGATGTTCACAGGATGAAATGTTCTAAATCCTTAAATTGTCGGTTTGGTCCAAGGAAACACTATGGTGGATGTGTAAAATAATCTTCCCGTCACTTGTTAAAAAGACAATACACTTGAAACTGGACATAACATAAGCAAATTATTGTAAAATAAGAGGGGAGAAGCCTGGATACAAGCAAAGATCTCCTTTATCAAGATCGGCATCACTAAGAACAGTATATTTGAGTATATCTGAATTAAAGTCATTATGAAAGTGAAAAATCTATTACAATAGGCAAGCCTCATACCACAAGGGATATAATCTGGGTAGGGCTTAATAACCATATCAAAACACCGAGAGTAAGGAGGACAAAGTTCACAAGAATGAGAGTACCATAAAATAAGACATTTAATTTTCTCACTGCAAATAGTGTCATGAGTATGTAAAATTATAGAAACTTCCAAAGTTTTAAATAAAATACACTTGTAGCCTGCTATTACTGTAAACTAATCACTGTAAATTACGGGAAGAATCGATGGACACTGGCAAACACCACCAAAAGATAAATCAACTGAATTGACCGTATAATCTGCAATCATGCCAGCAGGGTAAATGGTGTGGAAATGTAACCTCCTCTGACAGCCTAGAGACTGTCTACTATAAGGACGACACCCCCGAAATGGGACAATGACCACATCAAAACACATACAGTCATAAGGTCGACGTTCACACGGAGTACGGTTACTCCATATAGCTAGCTTATCTGTAATTTTGGAACGAATAATGTCATGGGTGTGTAAAATCACAGACCCTTCCGCAGTTTTAAATAAAATACAGTTGAATCCTGCCATATTAAAAGGTAACTAAAGGACATAAAACCATTTCAGCGAAAATGGTTGGAACCCTGTTTGTTTGGATGACCCTGTTTACAAGAGGGATATTGCTTAAGGAAACAGAAATACATAGCCAAATAGCTTTCAGGGATATTGGTCAGATCTTCCCAGTTAACGGAATACATCAGGTAATATGGTACGTTAATACGGAAAGCCTCAGATCTGATTTAGACGACCTGAATTTCATTATTTCGAATATCGAAAATACTAAAATTATTGAACAAGTAGTAAAAAAAGACTTAGAAAAGGGGAAAAAGAATTTCGAAGAACTCAGAGAAATACATGACCTAAAGGAATATGTAATAGATAAGTGTAAACTACTACATTTAGAATTAAGTGAAGGAAATGGAATTCTCAAAATACTAGAATCAATAATGAGGGATAAAACAAATCAAAACAAACGAAGTCTATTACAATTTTTGGGAAAAACAATAGGATGGGTCACAGGACTAGCAACGGAAGAAAATTTAGAAAACATTCTTCATCAGGTAGATTATTTAACAGAAAAAATGAAAAGTTACTACACATGTCGGACAGATCTATATCGTTAGTAAGTGACCTCGACAGAGAATTAAGAATGGAAAGGAACAAAAGCTTAGAAATTTTGGGAAGGACCTCCAAGAGAATTATTGAGTATATGTCAAAAGAGATTAATGAAATAAATTTCCTAAAATTACAGATAAACAAAGAAATGACAAAAAGTTCAATCCAAATAAAAAAGCTAGTAAAGAAAATAGAAACATTAATCCTTTTTATTCTTCAAGCAGAAAATAAAAGTTTCCCATTCATTGTCACAGATCTGGCAGACATGCTTAGGACAATTTTCGAAATTGAAAATTCACTAACAATAGGCTATAGAATATCGGTTAATTATAGACGTTACGGCTTACTGGAACTTTCTAAATCGACTAGCTACAATGTGGCGACACAACAATTGAAATTGTTAGTTATTTGTGATTTCTCAATATCAAATAAACAAGATTGGTTCAGAATGTTTGAAATGTTCAGCATTCCATTCCCAGTGTGAAACACTTCGTATTTCTTCCAAATAGAAAAAGAGTTTAGATTTTTTGGGTTGACTAAAGATCAAACGAGATATTTTTTAGAAAATGACAATATAGAAAAAGAATGTAACTTAAAGGGTATACCACTATTGTGCAACCACCAATTTCTAATTAGAAGCACACAATTGAACTCCTGCAGTTTAGCAAACTATATGGAAAATAATAGATTAATTAATAAAGAGTGTCAAACCAAAATTATAAAGGAAAATAAAATCTTAATCCAAAGAATTGGAAGGGAAAAGTATATAATCACATCTCCTTTCAAAGAAGAAATAAGAATACATTTCGAATGCAAAATAGAGAAAAACAGTAAATTCACATATATAAAAGGCGGATACCACGGGAATACTACAACTTTGCGCTAACGGTGACCAATATATAATTATTGCAGTAGAGCATTTCACTAAGTATACAGTCATAGCACCAGCCAAAAACCTCAGGTCAAAATCAGTGATGGAATTTATAATAAAAGAAATCATATCCTATTTTGGAAATATGGATTTCCTACTGTCTGATAATGCCACATGATTTACAAGTAAAACCTTTAAGGAAATGGCCAAGGAATTAGGATTCAAAATTATACATTCATCGCCAAGAAACCCCCAATCTAATGGATTAGCAGAAAATAGAGTAAAATGTGTAAAAAGAATACTAACTCACTACCACGATGAGGTTTATAGAGGAAATTGGAGTGAATTCTTACCATTCACACAATTAGCGTTAAACACTAGTATAGATGCTTGCAGGAAATATACACCCTTTTTTCTACTACACGGTTTCGAAGCGAAGTGAGTATTTGACAACATCGTTTCTAATCCGAGGGAGGGGTTCTGTTCTGAAGATGAATGGGTACCTAATCTCGTTCAAGAGGTATTTGTCAGCCGACATATATGTATGAATGAATTAAAAAGGGCCCGAAAAGGTCAAGCGGCACAAAACAACAAAAAAATACTTGAAATCGAAATCTTCCCTAATAATTTAGTGCATGTCATTCAAGAAATGTGATCAAAAAAATATTCTTATAGGGGACCCTATCTAGTGTTATCCGAATTATATAAAAACGTCTTTTTGTTACAGGAGTTAAAAATTTGTAAACGTAGTTTAGTAAACATAAGACAACTTAAAAAGATAAACGACCACGAAAGGTTCTTAGCCATGAACCCTGAGATTGCAAAACAAAGGTCAAAGGTAGATGACAAGCCCTTAGATCCTATACCAGACAAAATTGAAGGGGAGCAAATAAATAAAACACAGATAGAGGAAGACATCCCCCATAATATTTGGCAATGTAATTTAAAGGGAAGTTTATTAAACCAAATAAATGAAAACAATTTGGAAAGTGTAAACCAGCCTTTAAATAAAAACTTTATTTTTTAAAACAATAAAAAATTTAGCGTAAAGAGCGAGGCGTTGAGGAGGGGACAGCCCCTTTCATATAGGGAATAATTTCTGTTCGTTTTAAGTTTTAATGTCTCTCCTTACTTTCAGTTTATAAAACTTGTTTTTTTTATTTAATTTCTCACGTGATCGGTGTGAAAGTGTTCGAGGGTAAACAATGAAATTCCTCCGAGGACCAAAACCATACACTGATGATTAATAGGGCGATGTTAACAGGATGAAATGTTCCAAATCCTTAAATTGTCGGTTTGGTCCAAGGAAACACTATGGTGGGTGTGTGAAATAATCTTCCCGTCACTTGTTAAAAAGACAATAATTTTTAAACTTGACATAACATAAGCAAATTATTGTAAAATAAGTAGGGAGAAGCCTGGATACAAGCAAAGATATCCTTTATCAAGATCGGCAACACTAAGAACAGAATATTTGAGTATATCTGAATTAAAGTCGTTATGAAAGTGCAAGCGTCTATTACAATAGTCAAGCCTCATACCACAATGGATATAATCTGGGTAGGGCTTAATAACCATATCAAAACACCGAGAGTAAGGAGGACAAAGTTCACAAGAATGAGAGTACCATAAAATAAGACATTTAAGTTTCTCACTGCAAATAGTGTCATGAGTATGTAAAATTATAGAACCTTCCAAAGTTTTAAATAAAATACACTTGTAGTCTGCCATTACTGTACACTAATCACTGTAAATTACGGGAAGAATCGATGGACACTGGCAAACACCACCAAAAGATAAATCAACTGAATTGACCGTATAATCCGCAATTATGTCAGCAGGGTAAATGGTGTGGAAATGTAACCTCCTCTGACAGCCGAGAGACTGTCTACTATAAGGACGACACCCCCGGAATGGGACAATGACCACATCAAAACACATACGGTCATAAGGTCGACGTTCACACGGAGTATGGTTAATCCATATAGCTAGCTTATCTGTAATTTCGGAACGAATAGTGTCATGGGTGTGTAAAATCACAGACCCTTCTGCAGTTTTAAATAAAATACACTTGAATTCTGCCATATTAAAAGTTAACTAAAGGACATAAAACCATTTCAGCGAAAATGGTCGGAACCCTGTTTGTTTGGCTGACCCTGTTTACAAGAGGGATATTGCTTAAGGAAACAAAAATACATAGCCAAATAGCTTTCAAGAATATTGGTCAGATCTTCCCAGTTAACAGAATACATCAGGTAATATGGTACGTTAATACGAAAGGCTTCAGATCTGATTTAGACGACCTGAATTTGATTATTTCGAATATCGAAAATATTAAAATTATGGAACAAATAGTCAAAAAAGACTTAGAAAAGGGACAAAAAGAATTTCACAGAACTCAGAGAAATACATGACCTAAAGGAAAATGTAAAAGATAAGTGTAAACTACTACATTTAGAATCAAGTGAAGGAAATGGAATTTTCAAAATACTAGAATCACTAATGACGGATAAAACAAATCGAAACAAACGAAGTCTATTACCACTTTTGGGAAAAACAATAGGATGGGTCACAGGACTAGCACTGGAAGAAAAGTTAGAAAACATTCTTCATCAGGTAGATTATTTAACAGAAAAAAATGAAAAGTTACTACACATGTCGGACAGATCTATATCGTTAGTAAGTTACCTCGACAGAGAATTAAGAATGGAAAGGAACAAAAGCTTAGAAATTTTGCGAAGGACCTCCAAGAGAATTATCGAGTATATATCAAAAGAGATTAATGAAATAAATTTCCTAAAATTACAGATAAACAAAGAAATGACAAAAAGATCAATCCAAATAAAAAAGCTAGTAAATAAAATAGAAACAGTAATCCTTTCTATTCTTCAAGCAGAAAATAAAAGTTTCCCATTCATTGTCACAGATCCGGCAGACATGCTTAGGACAATTTTCGAAATTGAAAATTCACTACCAATAGGCTAAAGAATATCGGTTAATTACAGACTTTACGGCTTACTGGAACTTTATAAATCGACTAGCTGCAATGTGGCAACACAAAAATTGAAATTGTTGGTTATTTGTGATTTCTCAATATCAAATAAACAAGATGGGTTCAGAATGTTCGAATTGTTCAGCGTTCCATTCCCGGTGTCAAACACTTTCGTATTTCTTCCAAATAGAAAACGAGTTTAAATTTTTTGGGTTGAGTAAAGATCAAACGAGATATTTTTTAGAAAATGACAATATAGAAAAAGAATGTAACTTAAAGGGTATACCACTATTGCGCAACCACCAATTTCTTATTAGAAGCACACAAATGAACCTCTGCAGTTTAGCAAACTATATGGAAAATAATGCATTAATTAATAAAGAGTGTCAAACCAAAATTATAAAGGAAAACAAAATCTTAATCCAAAGAATTGGAAGGGAAAAGTATATAATCACATCTCCTTTCAAAGAAGAAATAAGAATAAATTTCGAATGCAAAACAGAGAAAAACAGTAAATTCACATATATAAAAGGCGGATACCACGGGAAAACTACAACTTTGCGCTAACGGTGACCAATATATAATTATTGCAGTAGAGCATTTCACTAAGTATACAGTCATAGCACCAGCCAAAGACCTCAGGTCAAAATCAGTGATGGAATTTATAATAAATGAAATCAAATCCCATTTTGTAAATATGGATTTCCCACTGTCTGATAATGCCACATGCTTTACAAGTAAAACCTTTAATGAAATGGCCAAAGAATTAGGATTCAAAATTATACATTCATCGCCAAGAAACCCCCAATCTAATGAAATAGCAGAAAATAGAGTAAAATGTGTAAAAAGAATACTAACTCACTACCACGATGAGATACATAAAGGAAATTGGAGTGAATTCTTACCATTCATACAATTAGCGTTAAACACTAGTATAGATGCTAGCAGGAAATATATACCTTTTTTTCTACTACACGGTTTCGAAGCGAAATGAGTATTTGACAACATTGTTTCTAATCCGAGGGAGGGGTTCTGTTCGGAAGATGAATGGGTATCTAATCTCGTTCAAGAGGTATTTATCAGCCGACAAATATGTATGAATGAATTAAAAAGGGCCCGAAAAGGTCAAGCGGCACAGTACAACAAAAAATATTGGAAATCGAAATCTTCCCTAATAATTTAGTGTATGTCATTCAAGAAAGTTCATCAAAAAATTATTCTTATAGGGGACCCTATCTAGTGTTATCGAAATTATATAAAAACGTCTTTTTGTTACAGGAGTTAAAAATTTGTAAACATAGGTCAGTAAATATAAGACAACTTAAAAATATAAACGACCACAAAAGGTTCTTAGCCATGAGCCCCGAGATTGCAAAACAAAGGTCAAAGGTAGATGACAAGCCCTTAGATCCTATACCAGACAAAATTAAAGGGGAGCAAATAAATAAAACACAGATAAAGGAAGACATCTCACATAATATTTGGCAATGTAATTTAAAGGGAAGTTTATTAAACCAAATAAAAGATAACAATTTGGAAAGTGTAAACCACCCTTACATTACGACTTCGAGTGAGGGGAATGGTTCTAGTAACGCAGGAACAGACACAGAATTGAGTTTACCAGAGCCTCAATTATAACCCATGGACGGAATGAACAGTGAGGATATAAATGACATTTCCGAAGGAAATACTTCTGTGCAAACAGTTGATAATTATGAACAAGGAAGATTTATCCATGAAAGAAAAGCTAAATCAAAACCATTAAATTATAAAGATCCTAGTTTAAAGGATTTTCTCGGCGGAAAAATAGTAAAACCTTAATAAATAACAAACATACCTTATTATAAATTTAAAATTTCAAAAGGCTGCTCCAAACCGGTATCCTCTGGAGAAGTACAAAAACCTTGAAAATCAGCAACCTGAACAGTGTATAATTTTGTTTCCTTTCTCACTAGATCGGTGTGAAAGTGTTTGAGGGTAATCAATGAAATTCCTCCGAGGACCAAAACCATACACCGATGATTAGTAGGGCGATGTTCACAGGATGAAATGTTCCAAATCCTTAAATTGTCGGTTTGGTCCAAGGAAACACTATGGTGGGTGTGTAAAATAATCTTCCCGTCACTTGTTAAAAAGACAATACACTTTAAACTGGACATAACATAAGCAAATTATTGTAAAATAAGAGGGGAGAAGCCTGGATACAAGCAAAGATCTCCTTTATCAAGATCGGCAACACTAAGAACAGAATATTTGAGTATATCTGAATTAAAGTCGTTATGAAAGTGCAAGCGTCTATTACAATAGGCAAGCCTCATACCATAAGGGATATAATCTTGGTAGGGCTTAATAACCATATCAAAACACCGAGAGTAAGGAGGATAAAGTTCACAAGAATGAGAGTACCATAAAATAAGACATTTAACTGTTTCACTGCAAATAGTGTCATGAGTATGTAAAATCATAGAACCTTCCAAAGTTTTAAATAAAATGCACTTGTAGCCTGCCATTACTGTAAAGTAATCACTGTAAATTACGGGAAGAATTGATGGACACTGGCAAACACCACCAAAAGATAAATCAACTGAATTGACCGTATAATCTGCAATTATGTCAGCAGGGTAAATGGTGTGGAAATGTAACCTCCTCTGACAGCCGAGAGACTGTCTACTATAAGGACGACATCCCCGAAACGGGACAATGACCATATCAAAACGCATACGGTCATAAGGTCGACGTTCACATGGAGTACGGTTACTCTATGTAGCTAGCTTATCTGTAATTTTGGAACGAATAGTGTCATGGGTGTGTAAAATCACAGACCCTTCCGCAGTTTTAAATAAAATACACTTGAATCCTACCATGTTAAAAGGTAACTAAAGCACATAAAACCATTTCAGCGAAAATGGTTGGAACCCTGTTTGTTTGGCTGACCCTGTTTACAAGAGGGATGTTGCTTAGGGAAACAGAAATACATAGCCAAATAGCTTTCAAGGATATTGGTTAGATCTTCCCAGTTAACGGAATACATCAGGTAATATGGTACGTTAATACGGAAAGCCTCAGATCTGATTTAGACGACCTGACTTTGATTATTTCGAATATCGAAAATATTAAAATTATGGAACAAATAGTCAAAAAAGAATTTCATAGAACTCAGAGAAATACATGACCTAAAGGAATATGTAATAGATAAGTGTAAAATACTACATTTAGAATTAGTTAAGGAAATGGAATTCTCAAAATACTAGAATCATTAATGACGGATAAAACAAATCGAAACAAACGAAGTCTATTACCACTTTTGGGAAAAACAATAGGATTGGTCACAGGACTAGCAACGGAAGAAAATGTAGAAAACATTCTTCATCAGGCAGATTATTTAATAGAAAAAAAATGAAAAGTTACTACACATGTCTTTCTAGGTTAATGGACTTACGTAAGGTTTCTCTTACATCACAGTTCAGCCTTGAGATTTTGCTTATAATGAACATGCATTAAGGTTAAAGTATCATACCGTCTCAAGACATTATGGAGAAAACATCAAATATTGTTGACTTGGAAGTTTTAGCCGCACAGATTTATAATGTGAGTTCTGTTTATTAAATTTTCTTAGGTTTTTCCAAATCAAGTCATTTTTGTAGTCCCCCTCCAACATATTCAAATTCAGGGTATACCCCCCCCCCAAAAAAAAAATCTCCACTATGCGATGTTTATAGTCGTTAGAAAGTGTAAAATACGCTCTTTTTTACCGTTTAAACCCCCCACCGTTAACGATTTTAATTCTTTCATTGGAAATAATTCCCTTTTCGACAAATATATGCAATTTTTATGCTTTCTATATTCTAGCTTAAAGGGTAAACTAACATCCGTCAACTCTTAGGTATTAATATGCCGATCCCCTATGATGTTAAGCCGGTAATAGGTCAACCTGACTTTATCAGTTCGGTAAACAGGTTAAAACCTTAATTATTGCATCCCGTCAAATGCGCATCCGGCCTGCTAGATCTTATAAATTTACGTTTAAGCATTACAATGGTTTCACAAAAAAAAGATGTTTTTTTCGGTCAAATTGTCTAGAGTAAATCTTATGAATATCAAGAGTTGACAGATGTTGCATGTAATAAATAGTTTCATATACTAAATTTAATTGCTTCCATTTTGAGTACTCGGTATTTATATGGGGGGGGGGCGGAGGCGGGTTAAGAAAAAGATACATACCTACCATGAGAACGTTTATTGAAGCACGGATCCTTTTAAATGATCTAAATTGATACATCTTTTGACCCTAGAGGAATAATGGTAGTTTTTAAGCTTTAAAATAGAGCTCATTTTGCTTTAAAATGTGTTGCATCTCTAGACACGTATTTAATTTTTTTCTAAATGGTAAAAATAGGATTTCTATGCTTTTCGGGTTTATTTCCTGAAAGGAGTGTTTTTAAATTTTTTTTTTCTAAATGGTAAAAATAGGAGCATTTCTATCATAGAGCTACTGACTGTCACGGTATATTTCTCGCAAAGTTAAGTTTTTGCTTTGTTGAAAAAGGGGGAGGGGCTTCTTGGAACAATGGCAGATGCATTCTAGACATAATTATGCCTTACAATAAATTCTATTTATCTTCTGTAGAAGGGAGTTACTAATTTATCTTCTGAAAGGGGAGTCGTCATTTTATACTAAATTTTCTCTTCTTTTTAAGGACAATTCTGACAAATACCCTCCTCCATCAAAGAAGGCGACAATCACAGATAAAACCCCTGTGAGGGCGTCAGTTGTGCAGTATGGCTGCTGGGCAAGACCTTCAGCACAGTGTACCACGCATATACTAGCTCATGACGTTGTTGGCCCGTCCACCCCACATATACAAGCGTTGTCGAGCCCTTCACGACCAGTGCAAGGCGAGAATGATGTGGCCCATACAGCCCTCAACATGCAAGCTGTAAATCTAAATGTAAGTTTCTATATTTTTATTTTCCACTAAAGATTTTTTCTCTCAAAGGAAATATAACGCACTCCTTTTGAACTATTTAATTATCGAATCCTGTCAAGCGCACGCATAAGACCTGCTAAATTCTCCTGAATTAGGATAGCAATGGTTACGCTGAAAAAATACTCTTTTTTATTCCCGCCAGATTGTCTAGAGTAAATCCTATGAATTGCAAGAGAGGGCAAACGTTGATTATGATAAATAGTTTCATATGGTATTTGTTTTCCATTTTTGAGTACATTGAGATGAAACTAGAAAGTCATTTTCATAATAGACAGCACAAGCGCTGCTTATTTTTCTGTCTATTTGATAATTCGCTGAGATAGTATAATGAATATTGCAAATTTATGAGTATTAAAATTCAATTTTTTAACTGAAAGATAGTTTCACTATTGTTATTGATATAGAAATAAACACAAGATGTCAGTTTTTGAAATTGACATGATGACAAAGCTAGTGAATTAACCAAATGACTTAGCAATATCACTATCTGTGTACTTATGAGTATCAAGTTATCAATTCAATTCTAGATAACTGAATTGAAGTTTTCAAGTTATCAATTCAATTCAAGATAACTGAATTGAAGTTATCAAGTATTTTGCAATAGATAAAGCCATCTTTATCTTTCAAATAGTACTTATCCGTTGATTTTGAATTGAAGTTATCAAGTATTTTGCAATAGGTTGCATCAAGACGCTGGGTAATTGTAGACAGAGAAAAGCCAAGACAGATAGTCCAAGTAATTGAGAGGCAAATGTTTAAATGGCTGGGGCACGGGTAAATGGCAGGAGTATGCATGACTCTCTTATTGGACACATACTTATCAGGTTAGTTTTTGGAAAAGCATGCTTGCCTAGAGTCTTAGGCATGCTGATCAAGAATTCAAAAATTGACATAAGACCGTTAGATTGCCTGTAATGAGAGGCAAACAAGGCACGCCCGCCTATGGTCTTAAGGAGGTTGACTAACATCTCGGTGTGTACATAATGGTCGTACACCTCGCTTTTTCCCTCAATCAAATAAAATATTTTTAAAACAATTGAAGCCTTAACAGAGTCCCTACCCCCCCCCCCACAATTGAATCTGGTTTTCTAAAAGTGCACGAATTTTTCCTACATATTCATGAACGATATCTATAGAGTCGATTATAAAATCCCCCCCCCCATAAGTGAATTAAACGGATCCCCAAAGGTTGCAGTATAAACGACTATTGTATTCAATATCGAATTTGTTTGATGAAATTCTGGTAGTGTTGTAAATTTGTTTATCATTACCCTCCCCCTATGTATATCATCACCCCCTCCCCCACTTTTTTCAATAATAGGGCTGTGAGAATCCATCGAAGTCATGTCATTTTCAATAAAATTTGATTGAATAGGAACTATATTCATTAAATCTGAGGTGGGAGGGTTCTTAGTTAATTTTTTGGTAAAATCATCTAAAATTTGTAATGTATTCGGACTTAGCAATGGTAAGTTGCCCTCTGAATTAGCTACATTGCCTTACTCAACTGTGCTATTATCTACACTGAAATAACTACTTAATAAATTGTCAATATCAGAAGGTATTTCATCAAAGTTAAGATTACCACGCCATTCATTATCATCGATAGCTGGTCTTTCGGTGTCCTGAATGTCACGAGCCTTCATAGGCACGTCAATGAGTTCATATAATTCATGTGTTGTTTCTTCAGTTGATGAGGGGGACAGAGTATATGGAACTAATGCAATCTATAAAGAAAACAGCTTATTTTCAAAGTGTCTAAAAACCATATTTTAAAAATTTAATTATTATTTACATATTACTAAAAACATGCTTAGCAATATCACTATCTCTGTACGTATCAGTATCAAGTTATCAATTCAATTCAAGATAACTGAATTGAAGTTATCAAGTATTTTGCAATAGGTTGCATAGGTTGCATCAAGACGCTGGGTAATTGTAGACAGAGAAAAGCCAAGACAGATAGTCCAAATAATTGAGAGGCAACTGTTTAAATGGCTGGAACACGGGTAAATGGCAGGAGTATGCATGACTCTTATTTGATAAATACTTGTCAGGTTAGTTTTTGGAAAGGCATGTCTGCCTCGAGTCTTAGGCATGCTGATCAAGAATTCAAAAATTGACATAAGTCCGTTAGATTGCCTGTAATGAGAGGCAACATGGCACGCCCGCCTATGGTCTTAAGAAGGTTGACCAAGAATTAAAAATTGACATAGGACCATAAATTTGCTTGAAATAACAGGCAAACAATCGTTTAAAGCCATCTTTATCTTTCAAATAGTACATATTCGTTGCCTAAGCTTAGCCCCACATTCTGAAAAAAATTTGAATTTTTCACAAATTTTATTTATTGAAAATTTAAGTGTAAATATATGTAAATTTAAAAAAGATTTTATTTTAAGAGGGGGACATGGGGAGAGGGATAGAGTTTTAAAATATAATCCCGATTTAGAAGGATGTCAGGGCGTTCAACGAATCTGTTTCGAAATAGGTCAAAAATGTTTCATGTACACTTTCCTCAAAATCAGCTTTCGAACCTCTACGAGATGAAGCTTCAAAGAAAAATTTGGAATACTGGGCTATATATGGGAAAGAGGGATCTGATTTTCCCACAGTAGATCTCTCTTGTTTAGAAGGAAAATTTCCAGTAACACTCAGGTCGATTGATATTTTCGAACGGGCCAACGCCCATTTAAATATCGGCGTTACTGTACTCCAATATGAAACAGAATTTGAAGGGGGTACTCGTTCTCATAAAAAGAGGGTGATATTCCCAGTAAGCGGCCCGTCAACTGAATTGGTGAAGCACTGGGTTTGGTTGTTGTATACACCTACTAGTGAACCCAATGCAATTGGCCATTTCAATCCTATTACGGATATCAGTAGAGTTCTGGCGGAGGGTAAAAAACAGAGTACAAGTTTCTATTGTCCGACATGCCTGTCTAGATTTCATAGTGATTTGAAGTTACAAATCACATGAAGCATTGCAGGCGTCACGGCTATCAATCGGTGGAAACAGTTTCGGGTGACAGGCCCATTTTGAGAGTTAAAAATTTTCAGAATACTCTCCTGCAAAGCAATATAATAAGTTTGGATTGTGAAGCTAAGCTAGTGGATGTGAACGACCCACAATTTCCGATTCGAATCAAAGAACATCAAGCTATTGCGGTTTCCCATGCCCACGCACAAAGAGACAGCTTTAACACAATGCAATTGTTAGAAATAGTCAAGACATTGGATGAGAATGAGGGCATGATCAAGGCATTGACTAAATTAATTGTCACTGCAAATGGAGCTATTTCTTGTTTGAGAAATATTCACTACCAGATGTTATTGTCTGCAGAGGATCGTCTGGCTATTAAAAGTCAAAAAATATGTTGGGTTTGTAAGGGGGAATTTGAAAAGGAGACTAAGGGGAAAGGGACTAGGGGGAAAAGAGGGGAGAAGGGGAAAGTCAGGGATCATAATCACTTGTGGCGGGATTTTTTAGGTGTAGCACATCAATCTTGCAATGTGAATGAAAGCCAGCAGTTTTTTATATTGGTTTTCATTCACAATTCAAATTTTGATTTAAAATTTATTTTACCGACTTTGGCACGTAAGCACAGGGAGGGAGGGGGAGTAGATAGTCCATGGGTAAACAACTCATTTACCTACAATAGTATCCCCAAATCTGCTGAGAAGCTGGTGCTTTTAGAGTTGAAATTGCAGGCGGTGGATAATGGCCATACGTGCTGGAATAAAATCCGGTTTTTAGATTCATATAGTTTTTTCCCCAAGGCTTTGAGTCAATTGATTCATGTGCAGAAACGCGACAATTTTGATAGTTTTCTTCTGCTTAAACAGTGCTTTCCAGACAGTGAAATTTATGACCTACTGACCTGTAAAGGCTTATATGCGTATGACTATTACTGCTCTGGCGCACGGTTAAGCGAGGTGAAACTACCTCCAATTGAAGCTTTTTATAATTTACTTACCAATAGTGAATGCACTGTCGAAGAATATGAATTTTCTAATAAGGTTTGAGATAAGGGTAATTGTAAAAATGGGTGGAATTATTGTAGAATGTACTTGGCCACTGACGTGTTATCTTCATTAGATATTGTCTGTAAAAACACAGATCAAATTTGTTCAGAGTTTGGACTAGATATTGGCTACTGTTTTTCCAAACCTCATTTGGTGAGGAAGTTGATTCTAAAAATTAGTAGGGAGGAAATAGTGTTGATCACTGATGTGGATCAACACTTTTGTAGAAGGATCGATGAGGGGGGGGGGGTATGTTTTTCATGGAGATTGTGTTCTAAAACGGATCCAACTGGACAAGACACCGGTGTAAAGTCTAATGCAGTTTTTCTTGACATGAACTCATTGTACCCCTCGGCAATGTCTCACTACTCTTTGCCGTGTGGAATTTATAAATGGCTTGAGAATCCTTGTGAGATCCCCGACATTCACATCGTCGAGGACAATGGGCCACAAGGATGGTTTTTTGAAATTGACGGGCACATACCATTGGAACTTTACGATTCTGTCAAAGATTTTGTATTTCAATGCATAAATAGACCAGTGACCAAGTAATCATTGAGCCCATACAATCGGTCTTTGATCGATGATATAGGCATGCACTGGACCCCCTCAAAGCAGAAACTGATTGCCGATCTGGACCCGAAACATAATACTGTTGTTCACCATGTGCTTTGCGATGGATGGTGAACAATGGTTTCAGGGTCACAAAAATACACAGGGCCCTGCAATTCAATCAGAAACCATACTTGAAAACGTTTATCGACACCTTTGTCGGTAAACGCTCAATGGCAAAAAGTAAAGTTAAAAAAAAATGTACAAGCTTATTTTAAATTCAGCTTTTGGCAAAATGTGTGAAAGCGTACGAAACAGATCACGTTGTGACGTCGTAACATGTCCCCAAGAATGTGCACGAATTATTGCCGATCCCAATTTTACAACATTCCTGAGCATAGAGCCGAACATGTTTCTTTTACATAGACAGAAAAGAAATGTTGTACTGAACAAGAATATAGCGGGAGGTAGTTCAGTACTGGAAATTTCCAAAAAACTCATGTTGTCGTTCTTTTACAATTTGTGCAAGGTACAATGGCCAAGGGAGGGGGAGGTTCAAGTTTATTATGGGGACACAGATTCTCTGCTGGTAAAAGTTAAAACCGGGGATTTAATAAATGATTTGGAAAATGGGGTGCATATCAACTCGTGGATGGATTTCACTAACTGGAATGCGTCCCTCTACCCCGAGTTGGTGAAACGTCAAGCTCCCAAACAACTATTAATGTTAAAATCAGAGACGGGGAGTGACTTAATATCTAATGGGGTGTTCCCCGGTCCTAAAGTTTATTGTGAAGAAACACACGGCAAGGATGTAAAGCAGGCGTGCAAATGGGTGCCTACACACTTTGTAAAAAATAGTTTCAACATTAGTGTCTACAGAAACTGTGTAGATAGTTGTTTAGTGCCAAGAGCAAAAGTGCTAGCAATTTGTTCTCTGCAGTATAGAAACTATATTTTTAGAGTTGAAAAAAATGTCATGTCATGTATATCCGACAAGGTCTTTGTGCTTGAGAATGGTGTAAAGGTACTCTCCTACGACCACTATTGAATTTCAGACCGAGTTGAATGTGTAGACTATCGCAATCAACTCGGTCTTGATAAATTAACTTAAATTCAAATAGTACCCTCAATTAACCGCAGCAGCAGCGGCTATTGTATACAAAATTCCTGCTCCTGCGCCCCGCCCGATCCTCGGGAGGGGGGGGGGTCCCGCCCGCGGCCGGCCTTCGGCCTGCGGTCCCCGAAGGGGGTGGGGGGCCCTCGGGGGGTATTCTCTTCTATTGAATTCCTAGTCTAGAAATTTGTTCAACTGTGCTGCTATTGCTATTGTTCGTGTTGTATTTTAAGTTGTTTTTTATGACAATAAGTGAAAAATGTTGTTCTTCTTGCTATTGTTGTACAAATAGTGTGTGCTATTGCTATTCGAGCTGTATTTTAAGTTGTACAAAATGTGATGATAATAAATGAAAAATATTGCTATTTGTTATGTATTTTAAGTTGTTTTTATGACAATAAATGAAAAATGTTGTTGTTGCTATTGTTGTACAAAAAGTGTTGTTGTTAATAAATGAAAAATGCTGTTGTTGCTATTGTTCTTGAACAAATAGTGTGTGCTATTCGTGCTGTATTTCAAGTTGTTGATGTTAATAAATGAAATAAAATATTGTTTTTGTTGTTTTTGAATAGATAGATCTATGGAAAAATTATTATTTATTCATTGGACAAGTATGGTTTACAGATAGTTGTAGTCCGACTGTTGTCAACAGCAGCAGCAGTATGTATCAATTTAAAAAAAAAAATCAGGTCACTGCGATCTTGTCCCGTTAGTGTTTTCGACTCCTATGATTGGCCTAGAAAGAGACACATGATCCAGTCCTGTTAGACTTGATTATCCAGCAATTGTTGTTGAACTTATGTCTACATCCAAGAAACAACAAACAAATTGACCGACACTCATAACCATCAAACATCATCCAATAACTAGAAACCATGAAATAACCATATAACCATCAACAAACAGAACAGAAACAACATCAAATAACCATCAAACAGAACAGAACATGAAAGAAACATCAAATCATCAACCATCAACAAACATGACATGAAAAAAACATCAAATAACCATCAAACAGAACATGAAAAAAAACATCAAATCATAAACCATCAACAAAAATAACATGAAAAAAACATCAAATAACCATCAAACAGAACAGAAACATGAATAAATTGTGTATTCGCAAAATCAATAGATGCATTCCTACTGAGGTGGCTAGGGCACGTTGTGCGGATGAAGGATGACAGATTGCCGAAAATTGTTCTACTCGGCCAACCGTCTAGGGCTAAGCGAAAAGCAGGTCATCATCGTCTGGAGTGGGAGGACGCAATAGAGAAAGATTTAAAGGAAATGGGAACTTCATGGGCGGGTGTAAAAAGGGATGCTTTGAAGCGATTGGGATGAAGGAGGAGTTTGCCTAGCTATGTTGGCCTCGGGGGGCTTGGTGCTGCGGTAATTTGTTAGTAGTTGTAGTAAAGATACATAATAATAAGGTCAATGTTCAGCAATATAAGAGTGATTTATCAAAAAAAGACATGCAGACTACCCCCTTCCCTCTTCTGTGAATGAAGGTTATTCATTCTTCTAAAATATTTTTGTTAAAAATTGTGTATTTCCTTTAGTCTGTAAAAATTACTATTATCGCCAATGTGTTTTTCAAAGAAGATTATCACCATAGCCCCTGCTATGTCTAAGTACCCGGTTGTTTTTGCCACCAAAGATTTTTTCTGACGGGCTCAGATTTAACAAGCTGTTTCATACGAGATCTGGTATTTATTTTAAATTATAAATCTATGTTGGGCCCTGACAAATTAAAATGTTTGTATTACATACATGCACACTTTGGCCTCGCTTGAGCTTATTATGCTATATACAGTGTTTATATTAAGTGAAAACCAATGTCCCAAAGATTAGCCATAAAAATCAATATGTGCCCCATTGTTACAGGACTTTGACTTTTTTATTTAACAAAACCAGTTTTTTTAGTGCCCAAGTACTAAAATTCCATCTGTAAGGCCAAAGAATTAGAACAAGGTTCCTATTCCTCTCAAAACCTGGAGTACTATCATCAGACAGATGAAACACTTCAAACGAGCTGTCACTCGACAAAATTCGGAGCACAAACTCAATTAATTGATTTTGTATATATTTGTCGAAAAGGGAATTATTTCCAATGAAGGAATTAAAATCGTTAACGGTAGGGAGTTTACACGGTAAAAAATCGCGTATTTTACGCTTTCTAACGACTATAAACATCGCATATTGGAGATTTTTTGGGGGGGGAGGGTATACCTTGAATTTGAATATGTTGGAGGGGGACTACAAAAATGATTTTATTTGGAAAAACCTAAGAAAATTTACTAAACAGAACTCACATTATAAATCTGTGTAGCTAAAACTTCCAATTCAACAATATTTGATGTTTTCTCCATAATGTCTTGAGACGGTATGATACTTTAACCTTAATGCAATTCATTATAAGCAAAATCTCAAGGCTGAATTGTGATGTAAGAGAAACCTTACGTAAGTCCATTGACCTAGAAAGACATGTGTAGTAACTTTTCAGACACGTGATCCTGTCTCGTTAGACTCGATTATCCAGCAATTGTTGTTGAACTTATGTCTACACCCAAGAAACAACAAACAAATTGACCGACACTCATAACCATCAAACATCATCCAATAACACGAAACCATGAAATAACCATATTACCATCAACAAACAGAACAGAAACAACATCAAATAACCATCAAACAGAACAGAACATGAAAAACATCAAATTATCAACCATCAACAAACAGAACATGAAAAAAACATCAAATAGAACAGAACATGAAAAAACATCAAATCATCAACCATCAACAAAAATAACATGAAAAAAACATCAAATAACCATCAAACAGAACGGAAACATGAATAAATTATGTATTCGTCAAATCAATAGATGCATTCCTACTCACCTCAACCTTTCTTTCATTATAGCCCTAGAGAGCGGTATTGAACCACATTTTATGTATAGCCTATTGTTTGAAATACGGTCAGTCAGCCGGGTACCCAGAACAATGCATAAGCAATTTCATATATGTATTTCTTTTATGATTATGTATCTTTGGTATATAATTAAATTAAAAAAAACAAGTTTTTTCAACTGATAGTAAGATTAGGGATGATGGTACAACAAATGATTGTAAAGTATCAATTTTCATTCCCTTGTACCAAACAGGGAATGAAATCCAGTGTAAAAACTACCAAGGGATATCTCTTATAAGCATTGCTGCCAAAATATTTATAATCGTTCTCCTCAACCGTATCAATTTTGTCAGAAACAGAACCACACGTGCAATTCAGGGGGGGGGTTATGATGTGTAATGGGCTGCAAGTAGTGTGTTATATAAAGGCGTGGGCCGAACAGCGCGTCAAAAATGGCTTACCACGGTCATTCATCTATTACTATGAACGGTACATGCCATACCAGACAGGTTTCTGAGGCAACACCTATTTTCAGGGCCAATCAGAGATGTTTCTACAAATGATACACCATATACAGACAAGCCGAACCTGTTTCTGAGTCAAAACTTGTCAAACAGGTTAATAACCTGTAGCTTAAAGGTATCTGGGGGTTAACAGCCAAGCCGGTCAGATTTCTGAGCGTGTAATAGATTCAGATCTAGATTTAATGATCGCATACATTGTTAGAGATATCAAAATGTTATCTCATTTGCATAAAGCTAATTCAATTTGCGAAATGGTATCCCATTTCCATAGCTCTGGTCTGAATGAACTTAATTGATGATTTGAATAATAGGGATGAAACCAAGATGAGAATAATACGAGAATTATTTTAATCGGATAGAATGAGAGTGCTAAAAGGGTTAAACTGCTTACCAGCCAAGCTAACCCCGAAGGGGTTGCTAACTCATAGGCAATTTATTATAAATCTGGAATAACATCGTTGGCATCAATCTATGGGAATGGTTACCGATGACATGGTGATCATGGGACTTGACCTAGCTTTACCTCTTGATTGTGTTCTTTATAATACACAAATACCAGGTGAGCAGTGTTGCCAATATAAAATATGATTTAACATTGCAGTATGCTAAAAAGCTGAAAGTAACAGACTCATAGGCACCAAGATGACCTTATGGGTTGACCTAACTTTACTCCTCGACTGTGTTCTGTATAATACACAAGTGCCATTTGAGCAGTGTTGTCAATATAAAATATACTTTAACATTGTAGTATACTAAAAAGTTGATATTAATCAATCTATGGAAATGGTTACCGATGACAAGATGACCTTGTGACTTGACCTAGCTTTACTTTTCGACTGTGTTCTGTGTAATACACAAGTACCATTTGGGCAGTGTTGTCAATATAAAATATGCTCTAACATTGTAGTATACTAAAAGTTGATACTAATAAAGATGTAGATTCCAAGAAAAGAATTTTAATAAAAAAATTCAGAACAATCCTTAGAAATCCTTAGAAAACAACTAGAGAGATGATTATTGGTTTAGCCCTCAAGTACTGCATCCACCAATGACCCGAACCAGAAAGGACCTCAACCTCCAAGGATCCCCCATCCCCAACCTCCAAGGGGCCCCCTTCCCTCACACTTTTTGTTCCCCCCCCCCCCCCCCCCCTCAATTTTTTTATACTTTTTTTGAAGTTTTTCCCTTTTTTTGAACTTTTCTTTTAATTTTTTTAACATGGTATGTTTTTTTAACTTTTTTTTACATGTCTTAGAATGAGATAAAACATACTTAACACATAAAAAATTTACATTTAATATTTTTCAAACTCAAAATGAGAATGGTATAGATATGTTAGTCATTACTTTTACTATTAGAAAAATAATGTTTGTAATAGCACTTTTTTTTGGACTGAATTTATTGGACTTGGAAATTATTCAACTTTTTTTTACGTATCTTAAATGACATGAAATATGCTTTCGGCTTTCCGACTGGTACTCTATGACGGTTTATTGACACTACCTAGTTTATTGCATGCATTAAATCAGTAATTTTTACGCAGTGGAAGTATATACACATAACTCATATCTTTAAAAAGTGGAGATGAAACATTTTAGGAGTGTGTTCACATGATAGTGTTATTGTAGCATTGAATGCTGACAAGGATAAGTATTTAAACTATGAAACAAGTATAAGTGGTAGCACTATCGGAAACGTATGCGTGCATTGTCAAGACAGTAAGGAATTAATTTTCTTTGGAGTACCGAAAAATTCAACTCTTATGATGGTGGATATGCGAGATTGAGATCTCCGGAGATGAATGCACTCAAAGAGAATGCAAACATAAAAATAATAGTTAATGAAGAGGGGTATCTTCTTGCTAGTGCTTGTAGTAACTTGTTACCCAGTGTTAAACCACATCGTCAGCTTTCGGGTATTAGCATTCAAATGAAAGCAAAAAGGAAAAGAAAGGCCTAATATCATAAACCATATCTTGTTTACGTGCCGAAACTGTTACCTGTGTAAAAATAATGTTGTAATAGACATTGAAATTGCCGGAAAGATAAAAAGGGTTTTGGTGGGAAATATCACTAAGGCATATAAAGATGAATCGATGAAAAACAAAGCACAAGTGCACATTATTACTAGCATCGATCAAAAACTCAATGAACCAAATAATACCAAAGACGAAACACATATCGAACCTGTCGGTGACACACCCGCAAAAATTGTGTATGACTCAAAATGGAATAATGATTTTTCTACTGATTTCGAACTAAGAGAAGACAATAGGTACAATATCAAGAGAGAAAAGGGTGAACTATTTTATGGAACAGATTCAAAATGTCCAAAGTTGTTCATTGATACTAATTATGTATAATAATATATTTTTTGCATTAATATTCTACATGACATTATTTCATTGAAAATATATTATGCATTACATTGTTATGTATTCAATAGTTTTAGAGTATACTAGCATATCAAACGTTTAGAATGTCTATTGAAACATCAGAGATATAAGAAAAGGAATTTGCATACATCATATGTCGGATAGATTGGTTAACATGAAGAAAATCTATGTATCAGAATGAATAAATACTTTATCAACACCTTTTGTCATTTAGGTCAGGATAAAATTGATAAAAATCTATGTATCAGAGCAAATAGATTCTTTATCAACATTCATTGCCGGATATGTCGGTTAACATTATCAAAACCTAAATGTCAGAGCGATGGAATTCTATATCACATCTATAGTCAGACATATGGGATAACATTGGCAAAATCTAAGTATCAGAGTGAATAAATTTTTTTATCAACATCTTTGTCAGATGCATTGGATAAAATTGACTAAATCTAAGTATCAGATTGAATAAATTCTTTATCAACATCCCTTGTCAGATACGTTGGATAACATTGTCAAAATCTATGTATTAGAGAGGATAAATTTTTTATCAACTTCCTTTTGTCTAATACATCAGATAACATTCACAAAATCTAAGTATCAGAGTGAATACATTCTTTATCATCGTCTTTTGTATGATATGCATTATAAATTGAGAAAATCTAAGTATCAGAGTGAATAAATTCTTTTTCAATGTCTTTTGACAGATACGTCGGATAACACTGACCAAATCTAAGTATCATAGTGAATAAATTCTTTATCAACTTCTTTTGTCAGATACATCAGATAAGATTCACGAAATTTAAGTATCAGAGTAAGTAAATTCCTTATGATCATCCTTTGTCAGATATGCCTGATAAAATTGAGAAAATCTAAGTTTCAGAGTGAATACATTCTTTATCAATGACTTTTGACAGATACTTTTGATAACACTGATAAAATTTAAGTATCACAGCGAACAAATTCTTTATTAATATTCTTTATCGATATCATTTATCAGATACATCGGATAAAATTGACAAAATCTATGTATTAGAATGAATAAATTCTTTATCAACTTCTTTTGTTGGATAGGTCTGTATAAAACTGTTAAATATTATCAGAGTGAATAGATTCTTTATCAACATCATTTGCCGGAAATTTCAGTTAACATTATCAAAACCTAAGTGTCAGAGTGATTAAGTTCTGTATCAACATCTATTGTCAGATACATGGGATAACATTGACAAAATATAAGTATCAGAGTGAATAATTTTTTCCATCAGCATTCTTATCAATATTTTTTATCGATATCATTTGTCGGATATGTCGGATAACATCATTTGCCGGAAATGTTAGTTAACATTATCAAAACCTAGGCGTCAGAGTGATTAAGTTCTGTATCAACATCTATTGTCAGATACATGGGATAACATTGACAAAATATAAGTATCAGAGTGAATAATTTTTTATATCAGCATCTTTGTTGCATACATCGGTTAAAATTGACAAAATCTAAGTATGAGATTGAATAAACTCTTTATCAACATCTTTTGTCGGATACGTCGGATAACATTGTCAAAATCTGGGTATCAGAGTGAATAAATTCTTTATCATTGTCTTTTGTCAGATATGCTTGATAAAATTGAGAAAATCTAAGTATCAGAGTGAATAAATTCTGTATCAGTGTCTTTTGTCAGATATGCTTGATAAAATTGAGAAAATCTAAGTATCAGAGTGAATAAATTCTGTATCAGCATCCTTTACCGGTTATGTAGGTTAACATTATCAAAACCTAAGAGTCAGAGTGATGAAATTCTCTATCAACATCTGTTGCCAGATACATGGAATAACATTGATAAAATCTCACTATCAGACTGAATAAATTTTTCTATCAACATCTTTGTCAGATACATTGGATAAAATTGACTAAATATATGTATCAGAGTGAATAAACTCTCTACCAATGTCCTTTGACAGATGTGTTTGATAACACTGACATCTTTTCAGTATCAAAGTGAAAAAACTCTTTATCAACATTCTTTATCGATATCATTTTTCGGATATGTCAGATAACATTGACAAAATCTATATAAATTCTTTATCATCATCCTTTGTCGGATACGTCGGATAAAATTGAGAAATTCTAAGTATCAGAGTTATTCTTTATCAACATTCTTTATCGATATCATTTGTCGGATATGTCGGATACGTTAGAGTGGCGCACCACTCTAAGTGAACCTAAATTAACCTAACTTTTTGCATGTCTCTCTCGCTATGACTGTGTGTTTGAGTGGGTGTGCTACCATCTATAACCAATCTAACCTAAATTCAACGCAACGATGCATAAAGTCAAAATTAATAGAACTTAGATTTTATGAATGTTATCTCATGTATCCGATAAAGACGTTGATAGCGAATTTATTCACTCTGCTACTAAGATTTTGTCAATTTTATCCGATGCATCTGACAAAGCATGTTGATAAAAAAAAATTAATCACTCTGATACTTATATTTTGTCAATTTTATTCTATGTACCCGAGAAAAGGATGTTGATATACAATTTCATCACTCCGCTACTTAATAAAATGGAATTTAAGATGGAAGATAAGGAATTTATTCACTCTGATACTTAGACTTTGACAATGTTATCCGACGTATCTGACAAGAGAGGTCGATACAGAATTTATTCAATCTGATACTTAGATTCTGTCAATTTTATCCGATATATCTGACAAAGATATTGATAGAAAAAATTTATTCACTCTGACACATAGATTTTGTCAATTTTATCTGATGAATCTAACTAAAATGTTGATAATGAATTTATTCACTCTGATACTTAGAATTTGTCAATTTTATCCGACGTATCCGACAAATGATGTAGATAAAAAATGTTAATAAGGAATGTGTTCACTCTGATACTTAGATTTTCTCTGTTTTATCAAGCATATCTGACAAATGAGGATGATAAAGAATTTATTTACTCTGATAGTTAGATTTTGTGAATGTTATCTGATGTATCCAATGAATGAAGTTGATAAAGAATTTATTCACTGTAATACTTAAATTTGGTCAATGTTATCAAACTTATCTGTCAAAAGATATTGATATAGAATTTATTCACTCTGATGCTCTATGCTCACTCTGATGCTCTCTGATGATAATGAATTTATTCATTCTAATACATAGATTTTGTCAATGTTATCTAACGTATCCGAAAATGATATCGATAAAGAATGTTCATGGAGAGTTTGTTCACTCTGACAGTTAAACTTTATCAGTGTTGTCAAAAGTATCTGTCAAAAGACATTGATAAAGAATTTATTCAATCTAATACTTAGATTTTCTCAATTTTATCCGATGTATCCGACAAAGGATGTTGATAAAAAAGAATTTATTCACTCTGATACTTATATTTTGTCAATTTTATTCTATGTACCCGAGAAAAGGATGTTGATATACAATTTAATCACTTCGCTACTTAATAATATGGAATTTAAGATGGAAGATAAAGAATTTATTCACTCTGATACTTAGACTCTGACAATGTTATCCGACGTATCCGACAAGAAAGGCCGATACAGAATTTATTCAATCTGATACTTAGATTTTGTCAATTTTATCCGATGTATCTGACAAAGATATTGATAGAAAAAATTTATTCATTCTGATACTTAGATTTTGTCAATTGTATCTGATGTATCTAACTAAACACTGGCACTCTGCCGCTGAGAAACTCGGTCTGAAAATAGATTGGTCGAAGACCAAGATAATGCCCGTTGAGAAAACGCCGTCCAACCCTCTATCATCTGTGGAAATTTGTGGCCAAACTGTAGAGGTATTCAAGCAGTTTACCTACCTTGGTTCAATTGTCTGCTCAAACGGAAGCCTAGATGCCCAAATATCAGCAAGAGCGGCAAAAGCAAACTTTGTCTTCGATCGCCTTCTAAAAACAGTCTTCCATAAACCCCAGATCAGTCGTCTCACCAAAGCACGAATATATTCTGCTTCGGTTGCCAGCATTATGCTCTATTCTGCCGAGACTTGGTCGCTGACTCAGACACAGACGCTGAAGGTAGATGCCATCCAGACGAAACACCTCGAAAAATCGAACGCTCCCGATGGTCTGACAGGGTACGAAATCTTCAGGTCCTTCAAACTCCCACCCCTGTCCGAGCAGCTTGAGTCTCGCTCGCTGCGTTGGTATGGTCATCTGCTCAGTCTGCCTCTCCAAACACCCGCCCGGCTCATCTTGGATTTCGACCCAGCTGCAAACGGCTGGAGGCGTCCTAGGGGAAGACCACGCACCAGATGGGCGGATGTCAGCCGTGATCGGCTTGCCTCCAGAAACATCAACCCGACTGAAGCGACAACCCTCACCCTGAACCGACCACTCTGGAGAAGACTGACGGTGCCGACGACTGGTTCCCTCTACGCTGGCGACGCTGCCGAGCAAGAGCTTTAAGTAAGTAAGTAAGTAGTAAAAGTATCTAACTAAAGGTGTTGATAATGAATTTATTCACTCTAATACTTAGAATTTATCAATTTTATCCGACGTTTCCGACAAATGATTTAGATAAAGAATGTTAATAAGGAATGTGTTCACTCTGATACTTAGATTTTGACAATGTTATCAAATGTATCCGTCAAAAAACATTGATATAGGATATATTCACTCTGATGCTTGCATTTTCTCAGTTTTATTAAGCGTATCGGACAAAGGACGATGATAAATAATTTATTCACTCTGATAGTTAGATTTTGTGAATGTTATCTGATGTATCCGACTATGGGATTTGATAAAAGAATTTAATCACTCTGATACTTAGATCTTGATAACGTTAATCGATGTATCCAGCATATGATGCTGATAAAGAATTTATTCACTACGATACTTAGAATTGCTCAATTTCATCCCATGTATCCGACAAAAGGATGATGAAAAAGAATTTATCCATTTTAATACATGGATTTTTTCAATATTATTCGACGTATCACACAAATGATATCGATAAAGAATGTTAACAAAGAATTTGTTCACTTTGACACTTAAATTTTGTCAGTGTTATCATACGTAACTGTCAAAGGACATTGATAAAGACTTTGTTCACTCTGATACTCCTTCTGATTTTCTCTGTTTTATCAAGCATATCTGACAAATGAGGATGATAAAGAATTTATTTACTCTGATAGTTGGATTTTGTGAATGTTATCTGGTGTATCCGACAAAAGAAGTTGATAAAGAATTTATTCAATATAATACTTAAATTGGGTCAATGTTATCAAACGTATCTGTCAAAAGATATTGATAAAGAATTTATTTACTCTGATGCTTAGATTTTCTCAATTTTATCAATCATATCTGAGAAAAGACGATGATAAAGAATTTATTCACTCTGATACTATCGACCATATCTTTCAAATGATATTGATAAAGAATTAATTCGCTCTGATCCTTAGATTTTATCAATTTTATCCCAATTTCTCCAACAATAGATGTTGATAATGAATTTATTCATTCTAATACATAGATTTTGTCATTGTTATCCGATGTATCTGACAAATGATATCGATAAAGAATGTTCCTGGAGATTTTGTTCACTCTGACAGTTAAACTTTATCAGTGTTGTCAAAAGTATCTGTCAAAAGACATTGATAAAGAATTTATTCAATCTGATACTTAGATTTTCTCAATTATACCAGCCACATCTGACAAAGGACGACGATAAAGAATTTATTCACTCTGATAGTTAGATTTCGTGAATGTTATTTGATGTATACAATAAAAGAAGGTGATTAATAGTTTATTCACTATGATATGATAAAGTATTTATTCACTCGGATGCTTGGATGTTGTGAATGGTATCTGATGTATCCGACAAAAGAAGTTGATAAAGAATTTATTCACTATGATACTTAGATTTCTCCAGTGTTATCAAACGTATCTGTCAAAAGACATAAATAAAGAATTTATTTACTCTGATGCTTAGATTTTCTCAATTTTATCAATAATACCTGAGAAAAGACGATGATAAAGAATTTATTCACTGTAATACTATCAAACGCATCTGTCAAATGATATTGATAAAGAATTTATTCGCTCTGATGCTTAGATTTTGTCAATGTTATCCCATGTATCTGATAATAGATGTTGATACAGAATTTAATCATTATGATATTTAGGTTTTGATAATGTTAAC
Organism: Artemia sinica; assembly: GCA_027921565.1. NCBI lineage: Eukaryota > Metazoa > Arthropoda > Branchiopoda > Anostraca > Artemiidae > Artemia > Artemia sinica. Next base: position 62,247,007 of record CM051270.1, on the reverse strand, counting down.
CGACATATCCGGTAAAGAATGTTGATAAAAAGTCTATTCGCTCTGATACTTAGATTTTATCAACAGATTTTATCAATTTTATCACAACCTATCCGACAAAATATGTTGATAAAGAATTTATTCATTCTAATACATAGATTCTTTCAATCTTATCCGACGTATCCGACCGATAATATCGATAAAGAATGTTAATAAAGAATTTATTCACTCTGATACTTAGAATTTCTCAATTTTATCCGACGTATCCGACAAAGGATGATGATAAAGAATTTATTCATTCTAATACATAGATTTTATCAATGTTATCTGACGTATCTGACAAATGATATCGATAAAGAATGTTGATAAAGAGTTTGTTCACTTTGATACTTAAAATATCTCAGTGTTATCAAACGTGTGTGTCAAAGGACATCGATACAGAATTTATTCACTCTGATACTTATATTTAGTCAATTTTATCCAATGTATCTGACAAAGATGTTGATAGAACAAATTTATTCACTCTGATAGTGAGATTTTATAAATATTATCCCTTGTATCTGGCAATAGATGTTGATAGAGAATTTCATCACTCTGACACTTAAGTTTTGATAATGTTGACCTACACATCCGGCAAAGGACGTTGATACAGAATTTATTCACTCTGATGCTTAGATTTTCTCAGTTTTATCAAGCATATCTGACAAAAGACGATGATAAAGAATTTAATTACTCTGATACTTAGATTTTGTGAATGTTATCTGATGTAACAGACAAAAGAAGTTGATAATGAATTCATTCACTCTGATACTTAGATTTTGACAATTTTATCCAATGTATCCGACAAAAGATGTTGATAAAGAATGTATTCAATCTCATACTTATATTTTGTCAATTTTATCCGATGTATGCAACAAAGATGCTGATATAAAATATTTATTCACTATGATACTTAGATTTTGTCAATGTTATCCCATATATCTGACAATAGATGTTGATACAGAATTTAATCACTGACACTTAGGTTTTGATAATGTTGACTGACATTTTCTGCAAATGATTTTGATAAGGAATCTATTCACTCTGATACTTTTTAGCAATTTTATCCCAACCTATCCGACAAAAGATGTTGATAAAGAATTTATTTCAAGGTTCAAGGTTTAATTTTAAAATATCTGTACAAATTAAACACTAATAGAGGGTACACGCCGGAGACACAAGGTCGAATGACAAAAACCCGGTACACTAATCAGAATAAACCTATTTGACAACAAGAAATAAATAAGAGTTATTCCATGACTCACCAATAGACGGGAACCCACCCCACAAACCCGCCGACACTGGGCAAAGATCCACCGAAAACACACCAATAAAAAACCAACGGGCGAGTGGGGGTAACCGATGATCGGCAGCTCACAGGGCAAAATACAATTCTTTATTAACAAATTCTTTATTAACATTCTTTTTCGATATCATTTATCGGATACTTGGGATAAAATTTACAAAATCTATGTATTAGAATGAATAAATTCTTTATCAACTTCTTTTGTTGGATAGGTCGGTATAAAATTGTTAAAAATTATCAGAGTGAATAGATTCTTGATCAACATCATTTGCCGGAAATGTCAGTTAACATTATCAAAACCTAAGTGTCAGAGTGATTAAGTTCTGTATCAACATCTATTGTCAGATACATGGGATAACATTTTCAAAATATAAGTATCAGAGTGAATAATTTTTTTCCATCAGCATTCTTATCAATAGTCTTTATCGATATCATTTGTCGGATATGTCGGATAACATCATTTGCCGGAAATGTTAGTTAACATTATCAAAACCTAAGTGTCAGAGTGATTAAATTCTGTATCAACATCTATTGTCAGATACATGGGATAACATTTTCAAAATCTAAGTTTTAGAGTGAAAATTTTTTTTATATCAGCATCTTTGTTGCATACATCAGTTAAAATTGACAAATCTAAGTATGAGATTGAATAAACTCTTAATCAACATCTTTTGCCGGATACGTCGGATAACATTGTCAAAATCTAAGTATTAGAGTGAATGAATTCATTATCAACTTCTTTTTTCTGTTACATCAGATAAAATTCACAAAATCTAAGTATCAGAGTGAATACATTATTTATCATTGTCTTTTGTCAGATATGCTTGATAAAATTGAGAAAAAGAAGTTGATAATGAATTCATTTACTCTGATACTTAGATTTTGACAATTTTATCCAATGTATCCGACAAAAGATGTTGATAAAGGATGTATTCAATCTCATACTTAGATTTTATCCGATGTATGCAACAAAGATGCTGATAGAAAATATTTATTCACTCTGATACTTAGATTTTGTCAATGTTATCCCATATATCTGACAATAGATGTTGATACAGAATTTAATCACTCTGACACTTAGGTTTTGATAATGTTGACTGACATTTCCGGCAAATGATTTTTATTAAGAATCTATTCACTCTGATACTTTTTAACAATTTTATCCCGACCTATCCGACAAAAGATGTTGATAAAGAATTTATTTCAAGGTTCAAGGTTTAATTTTAAAATATCTGTACAAAATAAACATTAATAGAGGGTACACGCCGGAGACACAAGGTCGAATGACAAAAACCCGGTACACTAATCAGAATAAACCTATTTGACAACAAAAAATAAATAAGAGTTATTCCATGACTCACCAATAGACGGGAACCACCCCACAAACCCACCGACACTGGGCAAAGATCCACCGAAAACACACTAATAAAAAACCAAAGGGCGAGTAAGGGTAACCGATGATCGGCAGCTCACAGGGCAAAACACCCAACAAAACAATATTATCAAATGTACCCAGTTTTTTAATATATTATTAATTCTTGAATTTATTTATAAGGATAGAATGAAGTTGCTTTTTTATATATGGAAGAGATTTGCTTCAATCAATTAATGGTAGATAAAGACACCATGAACCCGTGATTGAAAATAAGGGCGAGAACCGTGATCTCTCTGTGCTTAATTTTAGGTGCTGAATGTTCCATTTTTCTCGGGTTTCATAAGCAAGGGCATGTTGCGCAGGGAAAAAATTATTCGAACAAAATAGCTCGCCTTTAACAAACTTAGCCGTAGTTAGTTGAAACTGTGCATAAATATCTTTATTTTTAGTCTAATTGCGTGGGTACTAAAGAAACAATGAGCATTTTTTCTGATTTTTTGTGTTTTCGCAAGAAAATAGCTCGCCTTTAACAAACTTAGCCGTAGTTAGATGAAACTGTCCATAAACATCCTAATTTTTAGTCTAATTGCGTGGGTACTAAACGAACATTTTTTTCTGATTCTTTGTGTTTTCGGAAGAAAATAACTCGCCTTTAACAAACTTAGCCGTAGTTAGTTGAAACTGTACAAAAATATCCTAATTTTTAGTCTAATTGCGTGGGTACTAAAGGAACATTTTTTTCTGATTTTTTTTTGTTTTCGCAAGAAAATAGCTCGCCTTTAACAAACTTAGCTGTAGTTAGTTGAAACTGCATAAATATCCTAATTTTTAGTCTAATTGCGTGTGTGGGTACTAAAGGAACAATGACCATTTTTTCTGATTTTTGGTGTTCTCGCAAGAAAATAGCTCGCCTTTAACAAACTTAGCCGTAGTTAGTTGAAACTATGCATAAATATCCTAATTTTTAGTCTAATTGTGTGGGTACTAAAGGAACATTGAACGTTTTTTCTGATTTTTTGTGTTTTCGCAAGAAAATAGCTCGCCTTTAACAAACTTAGCCGTAGTTAGTTGAAACTATGCATAAATATCCTAATTTTTAGTCTAATTGTGTGGGTACTAAAGGAAAATTGAACGTTTTTTCTGATTTTTTGTGTTTTCGCAAGAAAATAGCTCGCCTTTAACAAACTTAGCCGTAGTTAGTTGAAACTGTGCATAAATATCTTAATCGATAGTCTAATTTGTAGGTACTAAAGGAACAATGAGCATTTTTCTGATTTTTTGTGTTTTCGCAAGAAAATAGCTCGCCTTTAACAAACTTAGCCGTAGTTAGTTGAAACTGTCAATAAATATCTTAATTTTTAGTCTAATTGCGTGAGTACTAAAGGCACATTGAACATTTTTTTTCTGATTTTGTGTGTTCTCACAAAAAAATAGCTTGCCTTTAACAAACTTAGCCGTAGTTAGTTGAAACTGTGCATAAATATCTTAATTTTTAGTCTAATTGCGTTGGTACTAAAGGAACAATGAGCATTTTTTTTATTCTTTGTGTTTTTGCAAGAAAATAGCTCGCCTTTAACAAACTTAGCCGTAGTTAGTTGAAACTGTGCATAAATATCTTAATTTTTAGTCTAATTGTGTGGGTACTAAAGGAACAATGAACATTTTTTTCTGATTTTGTGTGTTCTCTAAAGAAAATAGCTCGCCTTTAACAAATTTAGCCGTAGTTAGTTGAAACTGTGCATAAATATCTTAATTTTTAGTCTAATTGTGTGGGTACTAAAGGAACATTGAACATTTTTTTTCTGATTTCGTGTGTTCTTGCAAATAAATAGCTCGCCTTTAACAAACTTAGCCATTATTAGTTGAAACTGTGTATAAATATCACTGTGTCTAAAATTTTTTCTTCTGTAAAAAAGGGGAATCGTTTTCCACACTAAATTTTTCTTCACACTAAACCTGATTATAGAAATATATACCTATTTCTTTCCAACTTTTTTTAGTCTTTTCTTTTCACCATTTTTTTTCAACACTATAAGAGTGTGTCTCAGAGATATTAAAATATAAATCCCCCGCCCCAACCATTGTTTTAAATTTTTCTGCTCCCCGCAGAGATAGGTGAATATAATGTAATTTTTTTTATTTTCGAAGAAAGCACTCTTTTGCTTCTTTCTGAACTTTCTGGGGGAGAGGGTGGAGGCAAGTATTTACTTAAATAATGCTAGGAGGGGGAGGGGAAATTAAGTTCTGACGTAGGTGTAAAAAATGGTACTCATATAATATCCCGGTAAACATACGACTAGAAATGCTTCAGCATAAATAGACTATTGCGTCTTTCTGAACTTTCTGGGGAGGGGGGTGGGGTGGAGGCAAGTATTTAGTTTAAATAATGCTAGGAGGGGTAAAATTGAGTTTTGAGGATGGAGTGAAAAATGAACATGGTCTATTAACTTTATAAAATAATGGTTGTTTCACATAGAAAATAAACCATTTTTTTAGATTAATGAATTAGCAGCGCCATCTTCATCGGGTCATGAAACATCAATTTTTAGTGGAGCTGAACCAATCCTCGCACCACCAATGGAGTTTAGAGATGAGCCTGCATTAGTTCTAAACAATATGGAGTGGCAAAGGGGTTTTCTAAATGATTGTTTTGGGAACATGGCCAGCCTAGATGATTTAACTTGTGACATTGGCATGGTGGAGGACCTGGAATGGACAGATAGTTTTATGCAAGAGCATTTAGGTGTTGTTAGTAGTAGTGCATCTGAACCGGGTCCTCATACAGAAATTCCATCACAGGACAATACAGGCTGGCTTGATCAGCTATCCCCAAACACCCTGGAATACATACTAACAGACTTAGTGGATTTCATGCCACCTCCATCCAATGCAATTGAACAGACTGGGGGTGGTGCTATTGGCAATTCTATTTCACCCCCCACCATTCAGGTTAATGATACAACTAGTATTAGTAGTAATAATGATATAGCAACATCACAAGTATCCCCACTTCCAGATTTTTTCTTTCCAACTCTGCCTTGCACCATACAAAGGTCTACAGCCCCAAATTCGGTGATTTATTTAACTCTCTAGTATCAGGGGATATAATAACAGATCCCCTGGCCATTACACATTTATATATTAATAAGATTCGAGCCATTCTAGAACAACAGATGGGGGTGTGGGTGTGGGGGTCAGTTTAAAAGCATCAATAGCACTAAAAATATTTTTTTAATGAAAATGCGAGCGAGCTGTATTCAAAATACTTGCACACAGAGATGTTGGCAATTCGCCCGCATCTATCAAATGATGAGGAGGTTTTTCTAAATTGGGTTACTAGCATTCAAACTAAGTGGGAAAATTATAACGAGGGGGGTAGTGGGTCGTTGATTTTATTTATTGAAAGTTTAAACGTTAATATTTGTAGATTTAAAAAGGATTTTATTTTAAGAGGTGGGCATGGGGGAGGGAGGGCAATTTAATTAAAATATCATTCAGATTTAGAGGGATGTAGGGGAATACAACAAATCTGTTTCGATACGAGGCTACAGTGTTTCAAGTATGAATTTTGAATTGCCGCATAGAGACCTCTGCGCGAAGATGCATCTAAGAAAAAGTTGGATGAAATGGCAGTTAATGGTAGGGAGGGTTCAAAGTTCCCCATAGTAGATTTTAATTGTTTAAATGGTCAATTTCCCGTGACACTAAAAGGAATAGAAATTTTCGAGCGGGCTAATGCACATTTAAAGATTGGTGTCACGGTGTTAAAGTATAAAACCGAATTTGAGGAGGGTAACCGTTGCGATAAGAAGGGCGTATTATTTCTAGTGAGGGCTCCTTCAATTGAATCAGTGGAACTTTGGGTGTGGCTTCTATACAGGCCACCCAGAGAGCCTGATTCAATTGGACATTTTAATCCAATTACTGATATTAGTAGGGTTCTAAGTGTGGGTAAAAAGGGGAAAGGTGTGTGTTATTACTGTCCAACATGCCTCTCAAGATTTCGCTCTGATTTAAAGTTAAAGCATCACATGAAACACTTTAAACGTCATGGATACCAGGCTGTGGAAACGGTAAGCGGAGATAGAGCGATCTTACGTTTTAAAAATTTCCAAAACACGCTCCTACAGAGCAATAAGATCGTTTTTGACTGCGAAGCGAAACTCACATACGTGTACGTTTCGTCAAATCCAAATCGTGTTAAAATACATGAAGCCATAGGGGTCTCTTACGCTCACGCGCAACGAAATTTCAATAATACCATTCAAGTGCTGGATGTAGTTGAGATGTTGGGTGACGGTGAAGACTGCATGCGCTCGGCATTGGTCAGTCTAATCAAAACAGTGAACGGTGCAATTTTGCGCCTTCGTTACACAGACTATCCTATGCTCCTACCACCAGAAGACAGATTGGCCATTAAAAATCGTAAAATGTGTTGGGTTTGCAAGGGGGAATTTGATGATGGTGTTGGGAATGGGGGGGGGAGGAGGAAGGTGATCGACCATGATCATTTTTGGCAAGAAATTACATCGGGGGGGGGAGTAAATTTAGAGGGGTAGCACATCAGTCGTTCAATCTAAACGTTAGACAACAATATTGCGTGCCTGTTTTTATTCACAATTCCAATTACGACTTAAACTTTGTTCTACCGGCGTTTGCCCGCATTGCCAAGGGTAGAGCTGTAGATGATGCATGGATAGATGGTTATTTTTCATATAATATCATACCCAAATCATCGGAGAAGCTACTGCTGCTAGAATTCATGTGGAAAACAGTTGACAAGGGTAACACGTGCCTGAATAAAATCCGTTTTTTAGACTCTTTTAGCTTCTTTCCCAAATCTTTAAGTCAATTGATTCAGGTACAGAAAAGTGACAATTTTGATAGCTTCCCCCTCCTCAAACAGCGCTTCCCCGATGATGAAATGTATGATTTATTAGCGTGTAAGGGTATATATACATGTGATTATTACAACTCTGGCTCGAGGCTAGATGAAGTTTCATTACCGCCCATTGAAGCTTTTTACAATTCTTTTACTGAGAGTGAGTGCGCCACTAGCGACTACGAATTTGCTAAGAGGGTTTGGGAAAAGGGTGGATGTAAAAATGGGTAGGATTATTGTAAACTATACTTGGCCAGTGACGTACTCACTCTTCTGGACATCGTGTGCAAAAATACGGATAAAATCTATGGGGAATTTGGGTTAGATTTAGGTTATTATTTTTCCACTCCTCATCTGGTGATGGACTTGATACTTAAAATCAGCAAAGAAGAAATAGGTCTGGTCGCCGATTTGGATCAGCATCTGTTTGTAGAGAGATCAATGAGGGGTGGGTATGTTTTTCACGGGGACCGTATCATGAAAACTGATCCGACCGGACAGCACACCGATGAGAAGTTGGACGCAGTTTTATTGGATATGAATTCTCTTTGCCCATCGGCAATGTCTCACTACTGTTTGCCGTGTGGCAATTATAAATGGCTTGACAATCCATGCGCTTCGAATTTTCCCTACATTGTTAGTGTTGAGGAGAATGGGGCACAGGGATGGTTTTTTGAAATTGACGGTGAAATACCCATAGAAATCCATGACTCGGTAAAAAAATTTGTTTTTCCATGCATAAATAGACCGGTGGGTAGGGACTCTCTGAGCCCCTACAATTTATCTTTAGTAGAGGATGGGATTATGCACTGGGTACCTTCAAAACAAAAACTAATTGCCGACCTCAACCCGAAACAGAATATCGTTGTTCATCATGTGCTATTGAAATGGATGGTGTCCAATGGTTTCAAGGTCACAAAGATTCATAGAGCCCACCAATTTGATCAAAAGACTTACATGAAAACGTTTATTGACACCTTTGTCAGTAAGCGTTCACAAGCGAAAACGAAAGTTGAAATATAAGTCTATAAACTCATTTTGAACTCAGCTTTCGGTAAAATGTGCAAAAGCGTACGAAACAGAAGTCGATGTGACATTGTAACCAATCCCAAAGATTGTGCTCGAATCATTGCGGATCCAAACTTCACATCCTTCACAATCATAGACTCTGATAAGGTGCTCCTACATCGCAAGAAAAGAAGCATTGTTTTAAATAAAAATATTGCAGTCGGGAGTACAATAACTGAAATATCTAAGAAACTCATGTTGTCATTTTATTATAATGTATGCAAGGTACAGTGGCCGATTGAGGGACAAGTTCAAGTGTATTATGGGGACACTGATTCACTCCTTTTAAAAGTCAAAACTGAAAATTTATCGAATGATTTGGTAAATGGGGAGCACATTAGCTCACGAATGGACTACACTAATTGGAATGAATCCCAACACCCAGAGTTTGTGAAACGCCAGGCCCCAAATCAATTGTTAATTTAAAATCTGAAACGGGTAGCGATCTGATATCCAGTGGTGTGTTTCCTGGACCGAAGGTATACTGTGTGGAAACGTACAACAAGGATATCAAACAAGTTTGCAAGGGGGTACCTAAACACGTTGTAAAAAATAATTTCGACATGAGTGTGTATAGAAACTGTGCGGAACGTAGTTTAGTCCCAAGAGCGAAAGTCATGGCGATTCGCTCTTTACAATTTAAAAACTAGACAGTTAGAGTTGAGAAAAACACCATGTCGGGCATATCGGACAAAGTCTATGTACTTGAGGATGGTGTGAAGGTACTACCACACGGTCATTATTTAATTACAGACCGAGTTGAATGTATGGAGTACAGAAAACAACTCGGTCTAGAAAAATTAACTTAAATTCATTTAAAAAGAAGTACAAACTGTGTGGGAGGGATTTTTTTCGGGGGGGGGGGGGGTTAATGGGTGTTTTTAAGTTCTTTTTTCTTTATGACAAACAATTTTCAATGTGTGTGTGTGTGTGTGCAAGGCAGAGCAATTTTCACTATTAAATGCCCCCCCCCCCCTCCAGCCCGGCCCACCGCAGCGGGCCCCAATTTCCAGCCCGCGGCACTTCCAGGCCCACCATAGCGGGCCCCGTGGCGCTTCCTGGCCCTCGTAGCGACCGCCCCTGGGGGGACCCCAAAACTTAAATTTAAAATGCTGTAAATAAAAGTGATATTATTTTAAGTGTGTGCATATTCTAATAAATGTTGTATGTTTTAATAAATAAATAAAAAAAGTGTATATATTAAAGTGTTTTTTCTAGTGCTTGTGTAAATATTGTATTTTTTATTATAAATAAATTAAAAAAAAGTGTATTTTTGCATGTTTAATGTGCTTTTTTGTGTTCAATGTAGTATTTTTAAAGTGTTGTTACTTTTTTAATGTGTATAATAAAAGAAAATGTGATTCTTTATTCGTCTTCTTATTATTCTTGAACGGACTAGTAGTAGTAGTAGGGAAATTATTTGGTCATTAGACAAGTATAGTCTACAGTTAGTTTTCTAGGTGAACTGTTGAAGGGAACATGTATCAATTTAAAACACCATTCAGATCGTTTCTGTGTAGACCGTCAATGTCAGGCAAAACAACACTCTTAAATAAAATAATTAAAAATTGCGATAAAATCTTTGTGGAAAAGCCTAAAAAAATCTACTATTGTTACAGTATTTGGCAGGAGTCAAACGATAAAATAAAAGCAATTGGCAAGACGGGATTGGTGCAGATGCAATTCATACAGGGACTTGATGTTTTCAGCATTATTGAACCAAACTCTTGGCTGATTATTGACGATCTGGCTGAATCTATTGAACAATGGTCCCAGGAAATGCTACAACTGTTCACTGTTCACTCTCATCATGAACAGATTTCCATCACTCTGGTTCTAAACAATCTCTTTCATCAGAGCAAATGTATGCGAACACTTTCATTGAACTGCACCTACTATATCATCTACAGAGTTGTTTGTGATTCTAGCTCGCTAATAACTTTCAATAAGCAAATATACCCCGGCGCCCCTAAATTTCTGCTCTCAGCATACAATCAGGCAACTAATAAACCCTACGGCTATATCCTATTGGATCGTAATCAAAATACACCCTAGGATCTGCGTGTAGTCACATATATTTTTGACAATGAAATTACAGTATATCTCCCCGTGAACACTACAAAAGGCTATTATTTGCTATCAGGACACTGAAGAAACTACATGAAAATAGACATTTATTTTCAGTTCTAAGCACTTCAAAACCCTCGCTTAGGAAAGCCATACTCAAACATGGTATTGACAATGATTTCATTAACCTAATATCTCAACTTTGTTTAAATTTGGCTGAGGGTAATGTTCAACTGCCAGAAGTAGTTAAGCAGCAGGCAAAGCAACATCGTTCCATTGTACGTACATTGGCCGCTAAAAAGAAAGGAAAGAATTTTAAAAAGAAACGACTTCTTCAGGCGGGCGGTAGCTTTTTCACACTTTTACTGCCAATAAATGCAGGACTTGTAAACAATTTTCTCAAGAGAGAATGGCAAAACCCTATAAATTGACTCAAATAGAACTCGCTCTCTCACCCGTGGAACACTTTAAGAACAATCTGAGTAAATTCATTGGCAACGAGAATATTGAGGATGATAAAAAACTGCTTTTACTTCAAGATGCACTTCGCTGAGTGGATAAACATAAGCCCTATCGTGCGAAGACCAGTGGTATTGACCACAAAAAAGAATCATCTCCTCAGGATTCTGCTGCTGGAACACAATTAAAGAAGGAGGAATTGGATTCAATTGTATTGACAATTGGAAATCTAATGCCCAACTCATATCGTGAACAAAGTAAAGGACTCCTAACTTATCTCATGGAAAGTGGTCAAGATCATATTCAAGTTGATGGCAATGGGAAAGGGATTATAATTCAGGGCAAGAGCTTTAATCTACTTGATTTAATCTATGATATGGTTACAAATCGTAAAGGACTATTATCATTTGACGCTCATCTATACAACTTTCTAAATACATTAAATTTCCCCAAAAGCCTTATTAACAATAGACAAATTCTAAAAAAAAACTACATGAACATGCACCATCATCATCAACAACACCATTAAAATATGAAGAAGAAGAAGAAGAAGAAGAAGAAGAAGAAGATTTTAAATCAATCTTGGAAAATACTAGGACACCTAGTGGAAACTTAACAATGGTGGCGGGGAGGACCACACCATTGATAGCTAGAAAAAAGCGAAAACGTATCATGTCACCATCATCCCTATCACCAACCCCAACTAGTATACAAAAGGGTAGCGGACGTTACACTACGTGTTTACGTTCAAAATGGTTGAAGTTCTGAAAGGTGTTTATGAAAATATCGGTGAAGCGGGGAGTTTAAGTTCCCCTACCACTCTTTCCAAAGTCACTGGTGTTCACACTAAAAGTGTACAAGACTATCTACAAAATGAATCAAGTTACATTCTTCATAGAAATCATAAACTTCGTGCTAATCATCATCGAAAAACTAAAGCCTTTTTCCCATTGCATATAATGCAAGCAGATCTCCTGACTCTAGATGAGATTCAAAGATGTCACAATACACCGTACAAGTACATTTTACTTGCAATCAGTGTTTATAGTCGTTATGCATATGCAATGCCATTGCTGTCAAAGAGAGGCGTTGAAGTTGCTCAGGCTATAGAAAGTATTCTCGAACAGGATTCGTTTAAAAAAACTCAAATGGATCGCGGTAGTGAATTTATTAATCCCCATGTTGCAAAAGTACTAGTGAAATATAGCGCACTGCTCTATCATAGGCAATGTCCTATAAAGGCTGCATTGGCCTTACGATTGATAAGAACTATTCGACTTTTAATTTCAAGATATTGTACATTGAAAAATATATCTGCTTTTATTCATGATTTAGATAAAGTCATGTTGATTTATAACCAACGACCTCATCGATCATTGTCCAACTCAACCCCAACGGAAGTTCATCATTCTGATCATGATACAATTGACACCTTTCTTAAACGATATTCCAATGAAACGATTGTCAAGAAGAAAAAAATTTCAATGTTGATGATACTTTTCGAATTAATAGAACAACTAATGTTTTTGAAAAGGGGAATTACTTGTGGTCCACAGAACTTTTTAAAGTGGCAAAAATCCTAGACACTAAACCCATAACTTATCGTTTGCGTGATACCAAAGATGAAGAGATTCTCGGCGGTTTTTATGACTATGAACTACAAAAAGTTAAAAATAATAGTGAAATCTATCAAATTCAAAAGATATTAAAGACTCGTACTCACAGGGGTAAGAAACAGTTACTTGGTCGGTGGCTAGGATACAACTCTGAGTTTGGTTCTTGGATTGGTGTTGAAGATATTGACAATGCCCAATGATTTCTATGTAACATTTATGTCCAACGTTTCTGATCCTCTCTACAACGACTTGAATAAGACAAGTTATTTTTGGACGAAACTTTCACCCGCCATCAAATTTGACGGTGCGTATGAAGTGGCTCTTGTCAACTGTATTCTCAAAAATACATATGACATCCTGAGAAAGGATCGTGTGTATGATATAAAAGCTATACCATTCGATTGGTCACTCTTTGTTGACTATGAATGGGTTGAAGCACTTAAATCTAGCGAATATCCACATGTCAAATTGAAATATATTGAATATGATGATATGAGAGAGTTGTGTCGTACAATCAATAGAAAAATCTCGTAGGAATGGTACATTCTATTTTAATTATTCATTGGAACACGATAGGATTTACATTACCTCACCTGTTGACACTGAAATAATTATTCTCAATTATAATCTGAGAGACGTTCTTGGCCTTAAACAGAATATGATCAATGGGAAAAATGCTTGCACTGTTTACGGCATGGATCAAGTTATTTTTGCTGATAATCCATTTGGTTTCACCTGGGACTCTTGCATATTTCTCTTTGCATCCTTTGTGGAAATTTCGAGAGTTGGTAATTCAAATGCCCCCCTCCTACGTGTTTTTGAACGAAAAACAAATCATGAACTTGTTCATCACTAAAATATAAAGCATCTTCAGTATGTTCCTGTAAACACTTCGTATTTGGAACTCTGTCAGTTAACACTAGAAGTGAATTGGGTGATCCTCTAGCAATAACAAAAGGCTTAGCAGTGATTACATGTCATTTTCGACACATTGTCGGCCACACCATCACCTAAAATGAACAATAGAAGAATTCCATTTGTCTGTCCCGATATCGATTGCTATGTTGGTGTTCTGAGTCCACGTCAAATAGGCAATGGATTGGACTACTGCAAGGGGCGTACTACAATGTCTGGCTATGGTCCTGGTAGCTGGTTTGCTAGGCTATTTTGTTCTGCACTACCCCTTGCCAGAAAATATCTTTTACCTGCTGCATCAAATTTTGCTGCCTCAACACTACAGGACTGGGGGTCGGGTAAGAATTTCAAGGAGAGTGTTAAGGAAAATATTAGATCTTCAGCAAGAGCCGTTGGTGAGCAGTTAAAATCTCAGCAAAATGGGAAAGTATTGAAAAGGATGCGTGGGCGTCATTCACTCATCAGTCTCCACCCAGGCGGGAAACGAAGGACATCAACAAGGACTTTGAGGAATAAAACAAGGAAGACCAATAAGCAGAACAAGAAAAAGAAAAAGATTGTTAGATCAAAGAAGGATTTCTTCTCTTAAGATGACTTATCTCCCCCACAAAGAATCATATCCATCAATCAGTTCCTCAGTGAATCTATTCAATGCTGAAAATGTTGATATCAGTGTCAAGTATGGCTACTTAGAACAATTTCACCCCAACAACCCCTCTCGGAAAGTATACACTTTCAAATATTTTCCAATGAAGACTATTTCATTGATTTGTCATCAACATTTATTGATTTAAATATTGTGGTGAAGACAAAGTCAGATAAAACAACTCCAACTGTTGCCGATGGTCTCTCCTACGAAATCTGTATTCTACACAACCTGTTCAAACAAATTAATGTATTTATTAATGGAACATTGGTGAGCACAAGCAATAATTTATCCAATTATGCAAGCTACATACAATTTATGATGATGACACCAAAGGCATACAAGGAGTTGAGAGGACAGTCATTGGGCTATGAATATCGATCAGGTGTTGATACTGACGGTGAGTTGACTACTGCAGTGAGCCAGGAGTATCATCCGGTTGGAAAATTAAATCAAAAGATATTCAATATATCCCAATGGCTACCCCCCCCCCCCCCCCCCCCAATTTGAAGATTGACATAAAGTTGCAAATGGCCCTATCGAATTTCATTTTGAGAAAAACACTTCTTGCAGCACCCGATGCAAATGTTATTATCACATCGGCAATTCTCCACGTCCGAAAACAACAGGTTATGAGCTCTGTTGCATTGGCAGTGGAAAAGCTAAGAGCCAATGGCAACAACATTAAACTTCTTGTCCCCAATACGATCACCAATCAACGTCACATTGCCGCCATCATTTATCAATGGAGAAATCCCATCAAAATTGGCTTTGGCCTTTGTGAAGAGTGGCAGTGCCGTTGGATCCTGGACTGAATCCCCCCATGATTTTAATTTTTTCGGTCTATCTAGCCTTGTGTGCAAAGTGAATAGTATTCCACTGTACACTCTATCATTTGACAAAAAATCCTATAGAACTCTGTACGAGTTGACCATGCAATCCCTAGATCATGACTCTCAACTATTTGAAAATGGAATAACCGATTCAATGTTTTCAAAAAACCATGGCGTAATTGTTTTGGACTTTAAACATAGTACGAACAGGGAATGTAGGTTTAGAGTGTACATTTGCCGAGGCTTTGACTGAGAGTATCACGCTAATACCATTGAGTCAATTTGAAACCTATTGGGAAATCACACCCGACGGCAGTGTTCTACTAGACCTAGCACCATGAACACAAACCAAATAGTCAACGTATTTAGTATGGATCCAAAGATGTCCCAGTATAAGTCCTATGGCATACCATCGGACTTCATTGAAAAAATTCCAAATGTTAACAATACCCTAATCATTGTTAATAGCAGTCCATTGGCTATGCATCTTTCAAACAGCGAAGAATATTGAATGTTTTGATCCTCTTGGCCTATCGTATAAATTCTACACTCCATACATCAGCAACTCTATTGAAATCAGTGGGAAAACTATTATTCAAAATCAACGAAGAGTACAGGATTTAACGACTAAGACATGTGGCTTTCATGCACTACTCTTTTTTCATGTTCAGATGTCGTGGCTATACCTAGAAGCAGTTTCTCGACATCTACGTTGACTTACCTCGATTGAACGACTTTCTAGCGGAAAATATACTTACAAGCGTTTTTAATATTGATTTTAGTGCCCTACGAATAAAATGTTCTAAAAATGTATGTGAAATTGTTTATTAATAAATGAAAAAATTGTACATGATAAAAAACAACTTTTCTACTCTTTAGATTTCATCTTCTACTAGGTATAGGTATTTGTCAACAACAACTAATGCAGGTAGATTATTCGGATTCACAGTATACTGATCCTGATGTGTTGCAATGTCAGGGTCACATTTTCTACAGTAGAGTGTAACTTCACTCTTGTCATATCTCTTTGTATAGTCAATGATACTATTCACATTCATTCTATAGAGTTCACATGTTTCAATTTGTTTATTTGAAGCAATGTCACAAACAGTGTCCTCAAGTGGCGAATCACATTCCCTCACAGCCAAATAAAAATCAGTGGGCTTATAATCATAACACCCATTGTCTTCACAAAGATGACGTAGAAACCACATTCTTTTGTTGTTCCAACAGTTGAATCGCTGACCCGGCTCCTCCTCCCAAAACAATCTAAAACCACGACGATACCAATCTCGTAGCAATAAACTAAAATCACGGTTAGGATTCTTTCCAATCATACCGGGATATATATTCTCCCATTGATTACATTTATCATAGTGGCAATTGGAGCATAGGTGCCCTCTAGGATGAGAGTCACACACCTCTTCAAGACAGGAATTACAACCTTTAATTTGTACAGCATATCCTCTATGCAATTTACACGGGTTGCATAATATACACTTTTCATCATACTCATCAATCACTGTGCAATTCTCACATGATGACCAGCTGCCCAGTGTGTACATACATAGTGGACATGTATGGAATATTTTTTCATGTGTTGACACTCTCACTGCCACAATGAAACTGAGCTAGCAACAACAACAAATTGACTGGGATAGAGAGAGTGAGAAAGGAGTAAATCATCCTTGAACACCATCTTTCTCATGAAAAAAGTCCTAAGTTTCTAAACTATTGTTTAAAAGCATATCCACAATATCATTTTGCCGTGTCATGATTAATATATCAATAAATTGTGTAAATGCATTTGGACCATGACGTGGAAGCTTCATACAATAGTCTAATGATGGAGAATCTGTTTTAATTATATCGACAAGCATTCATTGAGAGAATATCTTCCTTTGAATAGACAGCTCTAGAAAATCATCATCTAGAATCAAACATTTTTCTATAAGCACTAGATTCCCCATGATTCGCTCTTTCTCAAATCTATCCATTTTTTAGAGTCCTAACACTCTCACAACCAACTTCAGACTAACCAGAATTTTTTCTACTCTAAAAAATATACGCTAGTCTACTATAGAAAAATACCTTTGATTTAGAAACAATTTTATTGAGCAAAACTACAGCAATAATATTCACTGATGCGTTTTGTTCTCATCAATATATTTTACCAGCACATCTAATGCTGCCTGAAGTCTATTTATATGCACAATATTCAGTTTCGCAGCAAAACATAGTTGCTCCTCCATTTTAAATTTGCTTAATGATATCACGTATCTAGCATATATATCGTCCCATTCAAGGCATAGTCTACAGCCTCCGGTTATTTCCACAGCTACATTTGGTACTCGTATATCTTTGCTGCTACCGGCTCCACCATCAATCTCCAATAATGTAAATGCACCACTCACTTTCTCTACGCATATCCTCACAAATAAACTATTCTCTCTGAATTCAATTCTGTTACTAATATGAATTGCAATGAAAATCACTCCTTTTATTCAAATCCAATCACCAATCAAGTTATCGCATATAGAATAACCTCCGCTGTCTCTGATTGGCCCTAAAAAATGGGTGTTGCCTCAAAAACCAGTCTGGTTGTCTTATACAATCTCGACTATACTCTCAAAACGTGTTTGGCCACTTTATAGTTATGAAAGATTTGCACGCTTTTTTGTAATGTGCTCGTGAAACCACACTGTATGTTCAAGTAGGCGTGAAACTGTACTGTATATTCTTTTAGGTGTGATATCTATTACTACGATACTACTAACGTGTCTATATGCAAAAAAAAATATACAAAAATATGACAATTTATAAATAAAACAACAGCTGAGTTAAAAAAAATTAAGAAACAACATTTATGCATATAAATTTATATAAAGTTACAATTTGATAATACAGAACATAACAAAATACCTGCTCTAAGTCATTTTAAAAGTTTATGTGGAAACCAGCGAACCTTCTCCCACAGGCACCTCCAGCCCAAAGCTGCGTCGAGAAAAACCCCTCCCCAGGTTTGAGGAATAAATTTTAAAGTAGTTTACTAACACCAAGACTTTCCGTATGGCGAACCTATTTGTCTTGGTTAGAAGTTAAGTAGTGCCTAAGGGGTAGGGTACTTACACTTTCTGTACAAGCATAAACCTGGTTGGAAACGGTAATCATAGTAACTTTAAAGATTTTATAATTTAACGAGTAAATTGCAAAGAGTTTCACTTGTGGAATGGTT
The DNA here is from genome assembly GCA_027921565.1 of Artemia sinica. NCBI lineage: Eukaryota > Metazoa > Arthropoda > Branchiopoda > Anostraca > Artemiidae > Artemia > Artemia sinica. The sequence continues at coordinate 62,228,587 of CM051270.1, read as the reverse complement.
TTTTCCACAATACAATCCCTGTAGGTGCCCATGTTGAAATTCTTTTCTGCATAGTGCGTGGGCACTCCCTTGCAGCCTTTTTTGATTTCCTCGGTATATGTCAGAATAAAGTTCAACTTCAGACTCAGAAATAAACCTCGAGAAATCTTGTCACTTCCCGTTTAAATAATAGTTGATTTGGAGCCTGGCGTTTGACCAGATCTAGATGAACTTCCACGTTTGGGTCATCTGGGGACTGGTGATCTCACCATTAGTCAAATTATTAAGGAAATTTTCAGTGTTGACTTTTAAAAGTAGAGAATCGGTTTCCTCATAGTAGACCTCTACGTGTTCCACCCTCAGCCACAGTACCATAGCCACATTGTATTGGAATTCCAACATGAGCTTTTACAAAACTTCCAAGATGGCACTGTCTGCACCAATATTCTTAATCAATTAAATGATTTCTTCTAATCCTTAGTACCATGTCTGGACCAATGATTGTAAAAGAAATGTGATTCATTTACAAACAATCCCAAGCAAATTGTTCAGGATCGGTTACAACATAACAACAACTCCTATTGCGAATACTTTTGCATATTTTACCAAGGGATGAATTTAAACCTTTGGCTTTTTTTCAACCTGTTTTTTTACTTCAGAATGTTTCTTGACAAAACTGTCAATAAACGTCCTCATTTATAGTTGACTGAAGTTGACTGAATTGGAGGGCTCTATGATTCTTTGTGACCTTGAAACCGTTGGTGCATATCCATTTCTATGTCAAATGGTGTACGAAAATATATTTATTTTTATCGGCAGAAGATCGGCGATAACGTTTTGTTTTGAAGGTATCCAATGCGTTCCCCCCTCCACCAATGATCTGTTGCAAGGACTCAGAGAGTCTATGATCACAGGTCTATCAATGCATGGAAAAAAAATCCTCTACCAAATTATGAAGCTTTATTGTCATTTCCCCATCAATTAAAACAAAAACATCCCAAGGCCCCATTCTCCTCAACATTGGAAATGATGGAGAAATCGGGGATGGAGGGGTCAACGAGCCAATTATAATTGCCACTTGGTTGAGTGTAATTAGACATAGCCAAGGGATATAGGGAAATCATATCAAGGAATATGCTATTGTATCCAACTTTTCTCCCTTCTTCACTGCAGTTCCATCATTTTCCAAAATACGGTGTCCATAAAAATGTGCCGACCCCTCATTGACTTTTCGATGAACAAGCACTGGTCAATGTTGGAAATTTGTCCGGTTGGCAACCCTGATTTTGGTTGATATTACGTTTAATCTATATTTTTTTCTATCGAATCTGGTTAATTCTTTCTTCAAACCGGTGTTGCCACCGTTACAGGTTTCCTATGAAAAATCACCGGTTTTCTTAAAAATGACAGTCTTTTGCCGCTAAATGGTAGAAAGTCACAGTGTTTCTATGCTAAAGGCTCCTCATATGATCTAATTACCTAATAAGTAATCGTCAGTGACATATTGAATCATTTTCCCCTGTGCACCGTTTTCCAGACATGAAAGGCAATAAGATCATTCTTGAAAGTTAGAGATAATTTGCCGATTATTAACCTGTGGGAAGAAAATTAAGGTCACTAAATGATAAACTGGAGAAAACGAAATTGGATAATGTTTTTGAAAAAAAAATTTGAACGAAGGTGTTGAAGAATTCCATAGTATATTTAAAACTCTACTCAAGGCAAATTGTTTAAAAGATATACCATCTAAGCCTGGCAAAATAAATGCACCAATAAATCCTCGGGCTACTGAAAGTTTACTCAGATATATCTAAAAAGCAAATTCTGTAGACCGAATACCGTAACGCATTAAGTAGAGCTAGCCTGGAAATCTATGAATCTTACAACACGTGCAAATAGTCAGTTTTTAAGAAAAGCCAAAAAAGAATTCTTTAACAAGAAAAACTAGTTGAAAGTGGTAAGGATGGAAGAAAGTGTGGAAGACGATCAATAAAGTGGTGCGACCTAACGACCAGAAACATGAACAACCAACCAAAATTACTGTTAAACAAATATTGCAAAGAAGAGAGAAACGAGGACAATAACAGCAACTGGAAAACACAAGAAAAGTTTTGCAAATATTCCGGCTGAGACCTCTGCTCAACCGTCCTCAGTGCAGAATAATAAAAAAAATGCATGTAAATGATATTATTATCCTCGTTTTTCTCTTCTTTGTGATTTTTTGTTTTGTCATGATTAGCCAGTGTAGTCTCAAAAATTATTTATAATATTACTATTGATGAGGAACCCTGACTAAGCCACCTAAAGTTGCAAAAGCACTTTGCCCATTCTTCAGCAGCATTGGAGAGAAAACAGCAAAGACAGTAAAAACCCCACTAAAATCATACAAGGATTTTCAGGGCGCAGCATGTGTCAAGTCAATGGCAGTCATTCCTATAGCTTCCCTGGAGGTCTCAATAATTATAAAATTTTTTAAAGGTACATCTGAATTTTGGTTCGACCGCATTCACACGAAAGTGTTGAAAGCAGTGTTTCCGTCCGTATTGAAACCGTTAAACACACTTGATAAATCTATTTTTGCAGACGGGGTGATTCCATCACTCCTGGAGAAAGAACGAATAGTTCCTCTCTATAAAAATGGTCCTCAAGATAACATATCTAACTTCTGATCCGTCTCAATTCTTTCAGTGTTTTCTAAGACTTTGAAAAGCCTATAAAAAAACAACTTTACTCTTCTCTCGAAGTGAAGGGATTCCTAAGCAAACAGAAATTTGGATTCCGACTAGAATATTCAGCAAAAGATGCGCGATCACTACTCTGCTTATCTGTGAACAAGGTGCTTGACCTGGGACTTATGCCAGCTGCTATTTTGACTGACATTTAAAAAGCGTTTGACAGCATGGATCATCAAACTATCCAATGTAAATTAAAATACATTGGAGTTAAAAGAGAGGCACTGGAATGGTTCCAGTCTTACTTTAGAAACCGGCAGATTTAAAACATCCGTTGAACAATATCTTGATTAACTTCTGGTGCCACAGGGATTGATCCTAGGTCCAGTGTTATTTCTAGTTCGAGTAAATGACCTAAGTTGTTTCCTAGACCCAAATTTTAGAACTTCTAGGTAGTGCAAACTATTCTGTGGTGAACACACTTACAATGATGAGGGTGACTCTGACGAACTGATGGTATTCGCAGCTGACACTACAGTGGCCTCCTTCAATACTAACATGTCAGCACTGCAAGGTCAACTACAAGTCATTCTGGGGGAAACTTACATATGGATGGATTTAAATCGAGTTGCAATAATGTTGACAAATCGTGTGTTCTTTTCTTTTTGAGGGTGGAAAATATTCAACCAGAAATAATGGGAATTATGACTTCTCGAGGAACGATTAGGTGACCAGAAACAGGTTTTGCCAGGTATCTAGGTGTACTTTTGGGTGAAAACCTCTCCTTCTTACGCCATATCCAGGCTGTGGAAGTGAAGCTGTCTCGCAATCTTGACATTATCAAGAAACTGAAGCACATATTTCTACAAACAACCCTTTGTCTACTTTACAACGTACTTCTGAAACCTCATCTCCAATATTGTGCGACAATTTGGGAATCATCGTTCAAATCGCAGCTGAAGAGGCTTGAATCAATCCATCAGCGTGCACTGAAAACGATTGGAAGTATAGATGCCTATTTCTTTCTTGGTTGACTCTACCGTCTGTCATACTCAGTTAATATTTTTGGGTTCTCTTCCGGGCAATTTCAATCTTAGGGCAATTTTTTCTGCAATTTCCTTAGGTTGAATTCTGAACATCATGATCAAAACATCCGAAATGCTTTTGACATTTAGGTAAGACGAATTCCAACGATGTGCTCAGATTTTTCTCCGGATGTGACTTGCGCTATAGAGTGGAACATGCTTCCGCAAGAGCCGAAATTTAAGAGCTCACACAAATAGAGTCCTCCAAAAATAATTAAAATAATTATTTAATGAAAGGTCAAATTTGAAGTAGGAATGGTTTAGGAGAGGTAGTGTAAGCTGTGCAGCTGATGCCACACCTTAAAAATTTGAGGACATGTAAAAACAAAAATATTCTGAACGAATAAAATAGCAAGAGGTCTGCCTGCAGTCTTATTGCCTGAAAGATTTTTCGGCTAATTTGGTCCCTGTCCCTTTGTTTGACAACAATTTTGGTATATAAAAATTTGGTATATTAAACTCAATATTAAACAATTTTGGTATATTAAACTCTAAAAAATAGAATTTTGATACCAATAGATACATCTAAAGAAACAGATACTTATGGTGATTGCAAATATATAAGTTTATTCATCAAGTTTAGTCAAACCCATCAAAATTTACCAGCCTGATAAAATTTGCCTTATTTTCGAAAAAAGAGGTAACCACCCCCTAAAAGTCATTAATCCTTAATGAAAGTCACATCATCAGATTCATCATATCATAAAATCCTACATTAGAGGTTTCAAGCTCCTATCTGCAAAAGTGTGGAATTTTGTATTTTTTGGCAGAAGAAAGATCTTGGATGCATGTTTGTTTGTTATTTTTATCCCAGGGGCGATCGTATCGACCCAGTGGTCCTAGAATATCATTGAAGGGCTCATTCAAACAGAAATTAAAAGTTCTAGTGCCCTCAAAAACGGAAGGCAACTAGGACCCCTCCCACGCTCATTTTTCCCTATGTCTCCCAATCAAAATTTTGAGGTAGACATTTTGTTCAGCATGGTCTAAAAATATAATAACAATGTCTTAGAGGATGACTTAATCCCCCACCGTCCCCGGGGTAAGGGTTGCAAGGTTATTAACTTTGCCCAATGTTTACAAATAGTATGGCCTATTGGGAAATATACAGACGTTTTAAGGGGGGATTTTTTCTGGTAGTATACGAATATACGAATAATAAAAATATACGAATATAGAAGTTCGTTACGTAAGTTAATTCCTAAGTTACGAATATTTATTACTAATAAAAACGTTCATAAATAAAGTTAAAAGTTCTAGTGCTCTTGTTAAGTAACCAAAAAAATTGAACTGCAACTAGGCCCCCTCTTCCACCCGTTTCTTCTCAAAATCGTCCAATCAAAATTTTGAGAGAGCCATTTAGCGAAAAAAAAATTAAATTTAATATGCAAATTTCGTTTTAATTATTCATGTACGGTGAGCCAAAATCAGAACCTGTATTACTTTAAAAACGTTCAAAAATTAAATAAAAATAACAAGTTTTTTTAACTGAAAGTAAGGAGTGACATAAAAACTTAAAACGAACATAAATTATTCTGTATATGAAAGGGGCTGTCCCCTCCTCTACGTCTCGCTCTTTACGCCAAAGTTTGACTTTTTTTCTTACAACTCTATTTTTAAAATAATAAAGAACTTTACCGTAAAGAGCGAGGTGTTGAGGAGGAGATAGCCCCTTTCATATACTGAATAATTTATGTTCGTTTTAAGTTTTAATGTCGCTCCTTAGTGTCAGTAAAAACAGAACTTATTTTTTCTATTTATCTCGGTAAAAGCGAACAGATATTCTTTAATGCTTTATTGCTAGGACAACATCTAAAAAAGAAAATCGATGATTTTTTTTTTCCTTTACTTCCATTATTTCCAAATATAAATTTGTACTCAGTGTCAGAGATAAGAATTTTTTATGAGTGCAGAGTGTTCTTATCAAAACAGTTGACGTTTATGCGTAAACAGCACTTTGGTCAGAAAGAAAAGCCATCAAAAAGAAGTGATAAAAACTTAATTGTCCTTTAGACGACAAAAAAGTAGTGAGAACTTGAGACAGGAGAACATGTCCAATCAGCCGTTTATGTAGTTTGTTTTTTTATACAAGGGAGAATATACAAGAGGAGAATGGGATTTGTGTTATTCTAGTCATCGAAAATGTGCATATTAATGAAATTTGGAAGTAATTGAAAATCCAGAAGGGATCGAAAATTGGCTCTAAAATTTAACAGAATTATTTTATAAAAGTAAAAAAACAGGTGAAATGAGGAGAACTGTTTAATAATGATAAAAATTTAATTAAATTGAATTTACCATTAATGTAGTAACCTGACTCAATTGCGTATTGGAAAATATGTTGGCACTGGAATAGGCCTATGCAAAAATTTGTAGAGATTGGTAATTATGTAGAAATGAGAACTACCTGGGAGGGCGTTAAGACGGAGGCTTTGAACAGATTGGGATGGAGGAGGAGCGTGCGTAGCTGTGTTCGCCTCAGGTGGCTTGGTGATGCGATGAGTTGTTAGTAGTAGTAGTAGTATATTCTGTCTGATTCCTTTAAATCAAATATGACTCTATTCGGCATATGGAAACATAGATAACTTGCAAGCACACCTTCACAGGATAAAACTGAATTACTAAAAGGCTTTTACCTTAATTCCAACTTGACTTAATTATGCAAGACCCAACTGTAGAAATTTATAAATTGGAAAGAAATAACTTCCGAAGACAATAAAAAGAAAGAAAAAAAGAGAAAAAAGAAGTTTCATGCAAATCCACCCTGCAAATTCATTTTGCTTTGAACAATAGGTACCTGAATAATATAGCCCCTGCCGCTCAAGTTGTTCATTCATTGACGCATTATAGAACCGTTTTTTTTTCGTTAATTTCTTTCAGCTTAGCGGGAGACAAGACAAAGAGAAGTGACAGAATAGATGTAAAATATAGGGATACCACCAGATCTTTAAATTAGCCAACCGGCCAACCAGCATTTTAAGCCTAGGAATCCAGATGGACATATGGAAACATGTTAAGAAGACAATTCTTACTCCGTAATATGGAGAATAATCATAGTTAACACATTTTGCAGGGGGAGAGCCTTTATCTTTATGAATCGTAAGAAATTCATGAATTTCTTAGAACCTATATTCTCAGAATATATACCCCCACCTCCCTAATATGCAAATATGTACCTAGAATTGCATCTTTAATATAAATATAACATCCATTTGCATCACAAATGAACTTTACTCTCATATTAGCCATGTGGTGGATGTCCGTAATATATATAAATTGGACTATATTTTTTAATAATAAGGGGAAGGGGTAAAGTATTTGGACAGTTTGAAGTTAAAAGATATTTTTGCTTCATATTTAAATAAAAAAAAAGTTTTTTTAAATGAAAGTAAGGAGCGACATTAAAACTTAAAACGACAGAAATTAATCCATATTTGAAAAAAGCTGTCCCCTGCTCAACGCCCCGCTCTTCACGCAATAGTATGACTCTTTTTCACAACTATGCTTTATAAAACAATGAAAAAAAAACTTTAGCTTAAAGAGTGGGGTGTTGAGCAGGGGACAGCCCGTTTCATATACGACATAATTTCTGTTCGTTTTAAATTTTAATGTCACTCCTTACTTTTAGCTAATAAAAATTTGTTTTTTTATTTAATTCCTGAACGTTTTTGAATTAATACAGGTTTTAAATTTGGCTTACCGTACATGAATAATTAAAAAGAAATTTGCATATTAATTTTACTTTTTTTTAACTATTAATAACCTTGTAATAACCTAAGTTTTATTTTTGTTCCATTTGTTTAAGAATGACGCCTGAATCACAAAGGCTGTTTAATCAGACTAATTACCTCTTTTAAAGTTAAAAAATAAACTTTAACGTGAGAAAGAGCTATTGAGGAGAGACAACCTATCTCAGATACATAATAATTTCTGTTCCTGTTAAGTTTTAATGTTACTTCTCAATTTCAGTTGAAAAAACATGCTTTTTATTTAATTACTGATCCTTTTTTAAATAATGTACATAAATCCAACACCCCCTCCATGAAAAATTCCCTTACCCCACGAGAAATTATCTCCATGGAGAGATTCTTCCACATAACTTAAATTAGCGATATCTGCGGAACTAATTTTGTACGGCATAGTAAAAAAAGGGCCAAATAGGTCGAAACTATTTTTATGAAAAAGAAAGTCACAAGCTGAGTAATTCTCAAATCACTGAAACGAATGATCGAAATGATGTTTAAAATATATATGTAATAATCTATATTGGTTTTAAGTTTTAGTGTTATTCCTAACTTTCAGTTGGAAAAAACTTGTTTTTTATTTATTTAATAACTACCACACGCCAGAGACATACGATATATTTGGTTTATTATCACATAAAAATCATTGTTATGAACCTTTTAAGGTACAACTAAATGCTAAGATTGACCGGAAAACGACACAAACAAATTATTATTATATCGGCCATTATTTGTGTGTAAGTTTTTGTGTGTGAGTGTGTAAGTTTTTGTGTATGTGTAAGTTTTTTTGTGTGTGTAAGTTTTTGTGTGTGTTTAAGTTTTTGTGTGTGTGTAAGTTTTTGTGTGTGTGTAAGTTTTTGTGTGTGTGTGTAAGTTTTTGTGTATGTGTAAGTTTTTGTGTGTGTGTGTAAGTTTTTGTGTGTGTGTAAGTTTTTGTGTGTGTGTAAGTTTTTGTGTGTGTGTGTGTAAGCTTTTGTGTGTGCAAGTTTTTGTATGTGTGTAAGATTTTGTGTGTCTGTAAGTTTTTGTGTGTGTGTAAGTTTTTGTGTGTGTGTGTGTAAGTTTTTGTGTGTGTGTAAGTTTTTGTGTGTGTGTAAGTTTTTGTGTGTGTGTAAGTTTTTGTGTGTGTGTTAGTTTTTTTGTGTGTGTAAGTTTTTGTGTGTGTGTAAGTTTTTGTGTGTGTGTGTGTAAGTTTTTGTGTTTGTGTGTAAGTTTTTGTTTGTGTGTGTGTAAGTTTTTTTGTGTGTGTAAGTTTTTTGTGTGTGTGTGTAAGTTTTTGTGTGTGTGTAAATTTTTGGGTGTGTGTAAGTTTTTGTGTGTGTGTAAGTATTTTTGTGTGTGTGTAAGTTTTTGTATGTGTGTAAGTTTTTGTGTGTGTGTAAGTTTTTGTGTGTGTGTGTAAGTTTTTGTGTGTGTGTAAGTTTTTGTGTGTGTGTGTAAGTTTTTGTGTGTGTGTAAGTTTTTGTGTGTGTGTGTGTGTGTGTGTAAGTTTTGTGTGTGTGTGTGTGTAAGTTTTTGTGTGTGTGTGTGTGTAAGTTTTTGTGTGTGCCCATTTTGAAGTTGGAAAATATTAAATGTGAATTTCTTATGTTTTAAGTGTGTTTCAAGACATTCTAAGAGATGTAAAAAAAAGTTGAAAAAAAGTTAAAAAAAATGGTCACTACAAACATCATTTTTTCTAATAGTAAAAGTTGCGACACATACATCTATATCATTCCCATTTTAAAGTTGGAAAATATTAAATATGATTTTTTTGTGTTTTAAGTGTTTCATGACATTCTAAGATGTAAAAGAAAAAGTAAAAAAAAATTGGTCACTACAAACATTATTTTTCTAATAGTAAAAGTTGCGACACACATATCTATATCATTCCCATTTTAAAGTTGGAAAATATTAAATATGATCTTTTTGTGTTTTAAGTGTGTTTCATGACATTCTAAGAGATGTAAAAAAAAAGTTGAAAAAAAAAGTTTGGGGGGAGGGAGGAGGGGGGAGAGGTTGGAGGGAGGGTGGAGGGATAGGGTTGAGTGATAGGGGTAGGACTTGGGGCCCAAGTATCAGAAGAAATTGTTTGTCTAGTATGCATCTCAAATCATCGTGATATGCATATTCTCATGATGATGCCATAAAAATGTCCCAAAACAGGTCACTTTTAGCACCTATCAAAAATACAATTGATAAATCGAATGTGCTTGAACTTGTTCAAGTTTATTGGAATGAACCTGTTACGATATTGTGACGCTTAACATCAGTTGGGCAATGTCCCAGAAACAATTCATTGAATGTATTTCTAAAATAATAATTTGTTCAATGGCTTGTTGGTTCAGTCGATTAACGTGTCGTTCTTTTACCTTAGGAAATCACGGGTCTCACGTTCGATTCCTACATCAAACACAAATTTCATTTAAATCAATGGGAAGATACTTAGAATGTAAAAAATCGTAAATTAATTAATAATACATGTAAAAAAATGTAATTACGTAAATTAATGTAATTATGTTCAAAAACTTTCATACAAAAAAAACGAATTACTACCATGAAAAAACATCACGCACTTTGAACAGAGATCAGCACAAATTTTCACGGTGGTTGAATTCCGGTCATTACACTGTCTGCTTGTATGGCGGGAGTACTGGCCGCTTGAAACTGCTATATGGAAGACACTCCGCTCTCTATCGTTATAGCTATATAGGGAGACACCCCGCTCTCTATCATTATAGCTATATGGGGAGACACTCTGCTACCTTATATTATAGCTATATGGGGGGACACTCTGCTACCTTATATTATAGCTATATGCGGGGACTGTGCGCTACTTATCGTTATAGTGATATGGGGAGACACCTCACTCTCTACCGTTATAGCTATACTACTTATATGAGCTATATCTTTTATATGAGCTACCAAAAATTTGTCTAAGATACAATTGCTCATTGAAGTTTATACAAGCATCCCTTCCATAAAAACGATGTATGCTCCCAGAAGATTACTTACAATGCCTGCCTCCGAGCCATGGGGGGGGGGGGGGGGGGGTTGTGCTGACACCACAGTTTTTGTTATCTAATTTTTCAAACAGTTTTGAAACAACTGGTTATCTCAAAATTTTTAGCGGATGGGTTTGGGGAAAAAAGGGCATGGGGAGAGGGGCTATTTGCCCTTAAATCTCTTGATTCTTAAAAAGTGAACTAGAACTTTCAATTTCCAATCAAATGAGCCCTCTATTAAGTTTATACGAGCATCTTTTTCATAGGAATCATACATGCCCTTAGGACGTAAATTAGAACAACTTCTCCCGGGCCATGGGGGGATGTATTGACACCGGAGTTTTTTCTTATTCGACCTTTGAACTATTTTTTTTTTAACAAAACGTCTAAATCAAAATTTTTATCAAATGTGTTTGGAAAAAGAAGGCGTGGAGGGGGGCAGTTGCCCTCGGATCTCTTTCGAATATTTAAAAGTGAACTCGAAATTTCAATTTCCAATCAAATGAGCCCTCTTTGAAGTCTATACGAACATCCCTTTCGTAAGAACCATATATTCCCCAGGGCATAACTTACAACGCCTGCTCCCTGGCCCTGGAGGGTTGTTTCGACACTTGAGTTTTTGTTATCTGACTTTTGAACAGTTTTCAACTGTTCAAAGGGGGGGGCGAGTTGTCCTCCAATCTCTTTTGACTCACAAAAGCAGAATTAGAACTTTCAATTTCCGATCAAAATAGCCCTCTCTGAAGATTTACGAGCATCCCTTCCATAAAAACCACTTTTATTGGATAAATTTGTGAAAAAAGGTCGTGTGGGTGCTGGTTTCCCTCCAATATCTTTTGACGTTTAAAAAATGAACTAGAACTTTCAATTTCAAATCCAATGAGCCCTCTTTGAGTTTATACGAGCATTCCCTCCTTAAGAACCATAAATACCCCCAGGGTATAACTTATAACCCTTCCCTGAAGACCTTGGGGGGGGGGAGTGTCATGCTGAAAGACATAATTTCCAGAACTTTTAACTCCGTTGAACAAAATGGCTATCAAAAAATTTTGATTGGATGTGTTTGGGGAAATAGTCGGCGTGGAAGGGATGTTAGTTGCCTTCTAATCACTGTCAAAAAGGGCATTAGCCATTAAAATTTCCAATCGAATCAGCCCTTTTTGAAGTTTCTACGACAATGCTTTGTATAAGAACCTTATATGGCCCCAAGGCATAACTTACAACCCTTGCTCTGAGGACTGTGGGGGGTTGTCATCCTCAAAGACCTAATTTCCAGAATTTTCAACCACGTTGAACAAAATAGCTATCTCCTAATTTTGATTGGGTGTGTTTGGAGATGCGGTTGGCGTGAGAGGGGGGGTTAGTTGCCCTCCAATCACTTTGGACTATTAAAAAGGGCACTAGCCCTTTGAATTTCCAATTGAATGAGCCCTTTTTCAGGTTTCTACGATAAATCTTTCTCTAAAAAGCTTATATGCCCCCAGGGCATAACTTAAAACCCTTGACCTGGGGGCTGTGGGAGAGTGTCCTCCTCAAAAACTCAATTTCTATGTGAAAATCTACTACGTAGAACAAAATGACTATACCAAAATTTTGATTGGATGTGTTTGAGGAAATGGTTAGCGTGAAAGGGGTGTTAGTTGCGTTCCAATCACTTTCGACCCTTAAAAATTGCATTAGAGCTCTCGATTTCCAATCGAATGAGCCCCCTTTGATGTTTTTAAGACGACCCCTTCCATATGAAGTGCACTTAGGAAAGAAATAATAAACAAATAAATAATAAAACATTGGCGCCATATGGCATTTACTATAGGCAACGCTACAGCGTTGTCTCTGATTCCACCATCAGCAAGTTCCAAACAGCACTAAGAAACGGCATTTTGGGAGCCTTGTCTCAAGTGGAAAAGCTGGGGAAACTGGGTTATCAGTAGACTAGTACGTTCCATTTTGCGTAGGTTATGTTCCATCCTGTGCTATTTGCGTAGGTTATGTTCCCTCCCATGTTATTCTATAGAAGCTCTACACCTTTTCAAAGAGAGTGAGTATCCTCTCACATGGCCTTATGTTCCTTCCATGCTATTCTATGTCCCTTCCATTGTTATTCTATGGGACCTCTACACGTGATTAAACACGTTATGAAACTACGTGCTATTTGCTTATGCCCCGTTGTTACCATTCCAAACGAGCGGGGATTCCCCTTCTGTTCCTAAACATTGCTAAAAAGATAGCAGTATGAACGGGGATTCCCCACACAAGTTTGTTTCAACTCCAAGTTTTTCAACCGGACTGGTTTTTGAGCCAACATCTGTTTTTTAGGGGGCCAATCAGAGAAAACGGAGGTATTTACTCCTCTCTCACTATCTCCGACAATTTTTTGTTGTCGGTAGCTCAGTTTCATTGTGGCAGTGAGAGCGTCAACACATGAAAAAATGTTCCACACAGGTCCGCTTTGTATGTACAAACTAGGCAGCTGGTCATCATGTGAGAATTGCAGAATGATTGATGAGTGTGATGAAAAGTGTGGATTATGCAACCCGTGTAAATTGCATAAAGGATATGCTGTACAAATTAAAGGTTGTAATTCCTGTCTTGAAGAGGTTGTGACTCTCATCCTAGAGGCCACCTATGCTCCAATTGCCATTATGATAAATGTAATCAGTGGGAGAATACATATCCTGGTATGATTTGAAAGAATCTTAAGCGTGATTTTAGTTTATTGCTACGAGATTGGTATCGTCGTGGTTTTAGATTGTTCTGGGAGGAGGAACTGGGTCAGCGATTCAACTGTTGGAACAACAAAAGAATTTGGTTTCTGCGTCATCGTTGTGAAGACAATGACTACTATGATTATAAGCCCACTGATTTTTATTTGGCTGTGACGGAATGTGATTCGCCACTTGAGGACACTATTTGTGACATTACTTCAAATAAACAAATTGAAACATGTGAATTCTATACAATGAATGAGAATAGTATCATTGACTATACAAAGAGATATGACAAGAGTGAAGTTACACTCTATTGTAGAAAATGTGACTCTGACATTGCACTACATCAGGATCAGTATACTGTGAATTCGGATAATCTACCTGCACTAGTTGTTGTCGACAAATACCTAGTAGAAGATGAAACTAAAGGTCTAGAAAAGTCGTTTTATTATGTATATAAATTTTTTATTAATAAACAATTTCACATACATTTTTGGAACATTTTAATCGTAGGGCACTAAAATCAATATTAAATACGTTTGTAAGTATATGTTCCACTAGAAAGTCGTTCAATCGAGGTAAGTCAACGTAGATGTTGAGAAACTGCTTGTAGGTGTAGCCACGACATCTAAACATGAAAAAGAGTAGGGAATGAAAGCCACATGTCTTAGTCGTTAAATCCTGTACTCTTCATTGATTTTGAATAATGGTTTTCCCACCGCTTTCAATAAAGTTGCTGATGTATGGAGTGTAGAATTTATACGATAGGCCAAGAGGATCAAAAATTCAATATTCTTCGCTGTTTGAAAGATGCATAGCCAAATGCCGGTCTTCAAAGTGGATGGACTGCTATTAACAATGATTAGGGTATTGTTAACACATGGAATTTTTTTCAATGAAGTCCGAAGGTATGCAATAGGACTTGTACTGGGACATATAAGGATCCATATTAAATACGTTGATTATTTGGTTTGTGTTCATGGTGCTAGGTCTAGTAGAACACTGCCGTCGGGTGTGATTTCCCAATAGGTTTCAAATTGCCTCAATGATATTAGCGTGATACTCTCAGTCAAAGCATCGGCAAATGTACACTCTAAACGTACTTTCCCTGTTCGTACTATGCTCATATCCTGAGTCCCCGACAAGTCCAAAACAATTACTCCATGATTTTTTGAAAACATTGAATCGGTTATTCCATTTTCAAATAGTTGAGAGTCGTGATCTAGGGATTGCATGGTCAACTCGTACAGAGTTCTATAGGATTTTTTGTCAAATGATAGAGTGTACGATGGAATACCATTCACTTTGCACACAAGGCTAGAATAACCGAAAAAATTAAAATCATGGGGGGATTCACTCCAGGATCTAATGGCACTGCCACTCTTCACAAAGGCCAAAGCCAATTTTGATGGGATTTCTCCATTGATAAATGGTGAATCGCTATAGCTACGAGAGCCGGTGGCAATGTGACGTTGATTGGTGATCGTATGGGGGACAAGAAGTTTAATGTTGTTGCCATTGGCTCTTAGCTTTTCCACTGCCAATCCAACAGAGCTCATAACTTGTTGTTTTCGGACGTGGAGAAATGCCGATGTGAAAATAACATTGGCATCGGGTGCTGCAGGAAGTGTTTTTCTCAAAATAAAATTCGATGGGGCCAGCTGTAACTTTATGTCAATCTTGACATGGGGGGGGGTAGCCATTGGGATATATTGAATATATCATGATTTAATTTTCCAACAAGAAGATACTCTTGGGTCACTGCAGTAGTCAACTCACCATCAGTATCAACACCTGATCGATATTCATAGCCCAATGATTGTCCTCTCAACTCCTTGTACGCCTTTGGCGTCATCATTATAAATTGTATGTAACTTGCATAGTTTGATAAAGTATTGCTAGTGCTCTCCAATGTTCCATTAATAAATACATTAATTTGTTTGAACAGATTGTGTAGAATACAGTTTTCATAGGAGAGACCATCGCCAGCATTTGGAGTTGTATTATCTGACTTTTTCTTCACCGCAACATTTAAATCAATTAATGTTGATGACAAATCAATGAAATAGTCTTCACTGGAAAATATTTGAAAGTGTATATTTTCCGAGAGGGGTTGTTGGGGATGAAATTGTTCATAGTAACCATACTTGACACTGACATCAACATTTTCAGCATTGAATAGATTGAATGAGGAACTAGTTGATGGATATGCTTCCTTGTGGGGGAGATAAGTCATCTTAAGAGAAGAAATCCTTCTTTGATCTAACAATCTTCTTCTTCTTCTTCTTCTGCTTATTGGTCTTCCTTGTTTTATTCCTCAAAGTCCTTGTTGATGTCCTTCGCTTCCGGCCTGGGTGAAGACTGATGAGTGAATGACGTGCACGCATCCTTTTCAATCCCTCCCCATTTTGTCGAGATTTTAATTGCTCAACAACGGCTCTTGCTGAAGATCTAATATTTTCCTTAACACTCTCCTTGAAATTTTGCCCGACCCCAATTCCTGTAGTTTGGAGGCAGCAAAATTTGATGCAGCAGGCACAAGATATTTTCTGGCAAGGGGTAGTGCAGAACGAAATAGCCTAGCAAACCAGCTACCAAGACCATAGCCAGAAATTGTAGTACGACCCTTGTAGTAGTCCAATCCATTGCCTATTTGATGTGGACTCAAAGCACCAACATAGCAATCGATATCGGGACAGACAAATGGAATTCTTCTATTGTTCATTTTAGAAGATTGTGCTGTCGCCGACAATGGGTCAAAAATGACATGTAATCACTGCTAAGCCTTTTGTTATTGCTAGAGGATCACCCAATTCAATTCTTAGTGTTAACTGACAGAGTTCCAAATACAAAGTGTTTACAGGAACATACTGAAGATGCTTAATATTATAGTGATGAACAAGTTCATGAGTTGTTTTTCGTTCAAGAACACGTAGGAGGGGGACATTTGAATTACCGACTCTCGATGTTTCCACAAAGGATGCATAGAGAAATATGCAAGAGTCCGAGGCGAAACCAAGTGGATAATCAGCAAAAATAACTTGATCCATCCCGTAAACGGCGCCAACATTTTTCCCATTGATCGTATTCTGTTTAAAACCAAGAACGTCTCTCAGATTATCATTGAGAATAATTATTTCAGTGTCAACAGGTGAGGTAATGTAAATCCTATCATGTTCCAATGAATAATTAAAATGAAATTTACCATTCCTACGATATGAGATTTTTCTATTGATTGTACGACACAAATCTGTCATATTATCGTATTCAATACATTTCAATTTGGCATGTGGATATTCGCTAAATTTGAGTGCTTCAACCCATTCATAGTCGACAAAGAGTGTCCAATCGAATGGTATAACTTTTATATCCTACACACGATTCTTTCTCAGGATGTCATAGGTATTTTTGAGAATACAGTCGACAAGAGCCACTTCATACGCACCGTCAAATTTGATGGCGGGGGAGAGTTTTGTCCAAAAATCACTTGTTCTATTCAAGTCGTTGTAGAGAGGATCGGAAACATTGGACATGAAAGTTACATAGAAATCATTGGGCATTGTCAATATCTTCAACACCGATCCAAGAATCAAAATCAGAGTTGTATTCTAGTCACCGAACAAGTAACTGTTTACTACCCCTGCGAGTACGAGTCTTTAATATCTTTTCAATTTGATATATTTGACTATAATTTTTAACCTTTTGTAGTTCATAGTCATAAAAGCCGCCAAGAATCTCTTCATCTTTGGTATCGCGCAAACGATAAGTTATGGGTTAGTGTCTAGGATTTTTGCCACTTTAAAAAGTTCTGTGGACCACAAGTAATTCCCCTTTTCAAAAACATTAGTTGTTCTATTAATTCGAACAGTATCACCAACATTGAATTTATTTTTCTTCTTGACAATCGTTTCATTGGAATACTGTTTAAGAAAGGTGTCAATTGTATTATGATCAGAATGATGAACTTCCGTTGGACAATGATCGATGAGGTCGTTGATTATAAATCAACATGAATTTATCTAAATCATGAATAAAAGCCGGTGTATTTTTCAATGTACAATATCTTGAAATTAAAAGTCGAATAGTTCTTATCAATCTTTCGGCCAATGCAGCCTTTATAGGACTGTGACTATGATAGAGCAGTGAACTATATTTCACTAGTACTTTTGCAACATGGGGATTAACAAATTCACTACCACAATCCGTTTGAATTTTTTTATATGAATCCTGTTCGAGAATACTTTCAATGGCCTGAGCAACTTCAACGCCTCTCTTTGATCGCAATAGAATTGCATATGCATAGCGACTAAAAACACTTAAACTTAAACTTAAACTCCCCGCCTCACCAATATTTTCAAAAACACCTTACAGAACTTCAACCATTTTGAACGTAAACACGTTGTGTAACGTCCGCTACCCTTTTGTATACTAGTTGGGGTTGGTGGTGGTGGTGGTGACTTGATACGTCTTCGCTTTTGTCTAGCTATCAGTGGTATGCTAGTATTTTCCAAAATTGATTTAAAATCTTCTTCTTCTTCATGTTCATATTTTAACGGTGGTGACAATGATGCATGTTCATTTAATTTTTTTAGAATTTGTCTATTGCTAATAAGACTTTTGGGGAAGTTTAATGTATTTAGAAAGTTGTATAGATGAGCGTCAAATGATAATAGTCCTTTACGATTTGTAACCATATCATAGATTAAATCAAGTAGATTATAGCTCTTGCCCTGAATTATAATCCCTTTCCCATTGCTCTCAACTTGAATATGATCTTGACCAATTTCCATGAGATGGGTTAGGAGTCGTTTACTTTGTTCACGATATGAGTGGGGCATTAGATTTCCGATTTTCAATGCAATTGAATCCAATTCCTCCCTCTTTAATTGTGTTTTCAGCAGCAGAATCCTGAGGAGATGATTCTTTTTGTGATCAATAGCAGCAGCAGCAGTAGCCTTCACACGATAGGACTTATGTTTGTCCACTCTTCGAAGTGCATCTTGAAGTAAAAGCAGTTTTTATCATCCTCAATATTCTCATTGTCAATGAATTTACTCAGATTGTTCTCAAAGTGTTCCACGGGTGAGAGAGCGAGTTCTATTGGAGTCAATTTATAGGGTTTTGCCATCTAGAGAAAACTGTTTACAAGTCCTGCAATTATCGGCAGTAAAAGTGTGAAAAAGCTACCGCCCGCCTGAAGAAGTCGTTTCTTTTTAAAATTCTTTCCTTTCTTTTTAGAGCCCAATGTACGTACAATGGAACGATTTTGCTTTGTCTGTTGTTTAACTACTTCTGGCAGTTGAACATTACCCTCGGTCAAATTTAAACAAAGTTCAGATATTAGATTAATGAAATCATTGTCAATACCATGTTTGAGTATGGCTTTCCTTAGCGATGGTTTTGAAGTGCTTAGAACTGAAAACAGATGTCTATTTTCATGTAGTTTCTTCTGTGTCATGATACTGACTAATAGGTCTTTTTAGTGTTCACGGGAAGATATACTGTAATTTCATTGTCAAAAATATCTGTGACTACACGCAGATCTTCGGGTGTATTTTGATTAAGATCTAATAGGGTATAACCGTGGGGTTTATTAGTTGCCTGATTGTATGCTGAGAGCAGAAATTTGGGGGCACCTGGATAGATTTGTTTATTGAGAGTTATTAGCGAGCTAGAATCACGAACAACTCTGTAGATGATATAGTAGGTGCAGTTCAATGCAAGTGTTTGCATACATTTGCGCTGATGAAAGAGATTGTGTAGAACCAGAGTAACGGAAATCTGTTCATGATGAGAGCGAACAGTGAACAATTGCAGCATTTCCTGGAACCATTGTTCAATAGATTCAGCCAGATCGTCAATGATCAGCCAAGAGTTTGGTTCAATAATGTTGAAAACATCAAGTCCCTGTATGAATTGTATCTGCACCAATCCTCTGGTGGCAATTGCCACCACGGGATGACTCCTGCCAAATACTGTAACAATAGTAGATTTTTTTTCGGCTTTTCCACCAACATTTTATCGCAATTTTTAATTATTTTAGTTAAGAGTGTTGTTTTGCCTGACATTGAGGGCCCACACAGAAACGATCTGAATGGTGTTTTAAATTGATACATGTTCCCTTCAATAGTTCACCTGGACAACTAACTGTAGACCATAGTTGTCTAAAGACTAAATAATTTCCCTACTACTACTACTCCGTTCAAGAAAAATAATAATAAGAAGACGAATAAAGAATCACATTTTCTTTTATTATATGCATAAGAAAGTAACAATACTTAAAAAATACTACATTGAAAAAAAAGCACATTAAACATGAAAAAAATACACTTTTTTTAATTTCTTTATAATAAAAAATACAACATTTACATGAACACAGAGAAAAAACACTTAAATAAATACACTTTTTTTTATTTATAGAAAAAATACAACATTTATTAGAATAAAGCACTTAAAATAATATCACTTTTAATTTGAATGCAACATATACAAAAGCACAAAAAAAATCTGCTCTAAGTAAAAAAAAGATAACTTTGGTAGTGGCGGTGCGCCCCCCCCCCCCACTGGCGGCTGGCCTCCCCCCCCCGGGCCACGAGCCCCCCCCCCTCAAAGGCCTTGAGGCCCCCAAAGGTTTTAGGAAAATTTACTGGACTTTATTCAAACCGAGACTTTCGCTATGGATAACACATTCGGCCCGGTCTGAAGTTAAATAGTGTCCAAGGGGGAGGGTAGTCACACCGTCTTGACAAACATAGACCTTGTCGGAGATGGTACTCATGGCAATTTTTTCTACATTTACAGTAAAGTTCCTGTAGTTGAGGGAACAAATTGCCAGCAATTTGGCTCATGGATTTGTATTTTGAACAATACAATTCCTATAGTTGTCCATGTCGAAATTCTTATCCACATATCGCGTGGGTACTCCTTTGCAACGTTTCTTGATTTCGTCGTCGTGTGTCTGTATAAAGTACACCTTCGGACTTACAAACATACCACTGGAAATCATGTCACTTCCCGTTTCTGATTTAAAAAATAATAGCTGATTTGGCGCCCGACGTTTCACTACCTCTGGGTATTGCCCACTCCAATCGGTGTAGTCCATCTGTGAGCTGATAATTTCACCGTGCACCAAATCATCAATTATATTTGGGGTTTTTACTTTTAACTGTAGAGAATCTGTGTCCCCGTAGCAGACCTCTACTTGCCCCTTCTCCGGCCACTGTACCCTAGCCACATTGTAGTAGAATTCCAAACTGAGCTTTTTAGAGATCTCCAAGATAGCACTGCCTGCAGCAATATTTTTATTCAGGACAATGCTTCTTTTTTTCCTATTCAATAGTACCATGTCCGGGCCAATGATTGTGAAGGGAGTGTAATTTGGATCGGCAATAATTCAAGCACATTGTTTGGGATCGGTCACGACGTCACAACGCTTCCTATTGCGAACACTCTCACACATTTTGCCGAAAGCCGAATTCAAAATGAGTTTATAAATTTCTTTTTCGGCTTTCGTCTGCGCTTCAGAACGTTTCTTGACAAAGGTGTTGACAAACGTTTTTAGATATGGTTTTTGGCTAAACTGGAGCGCTCTGTGAACCTTCGTGATGTTGAAACCGTTGTTGCACATCCATTTTAAAGCCACATGATGTACAACAATATTTTTTTTCGGCAGAAGGTCAGCAATAAGTTTTTTTTTTGAAGGTGACCAATGCAATCTGTCCACCTCGACTAAACGACTATTGCGAGGGCTCAAACAGTCCCTAGTCACAGGTCTATTGATGCTTGGGAAAACAAAATCCATTACTGAATCGTGAAGCTCAAATGGTATCTCCCCATCAATTTCAAAAAACCATCCAACCGGTCCATTCTCCTCAACACTGTCAATGTTTGTGAAATGGGGAGCTTGAGGGTCATTGAGCCATTTATAGTCACCGCAAGGTAGCGCATAATGGGAAATGGCCGAGGGGTAGAGAGAATTCATATCAAGGAAAACTGCATCCGATTTTGTCCCCGTCTTCTCTCCAGTTGGATCAGTTTCCAAGATACGATCCTCGTGAAAAACGTATCCACCCCTCATTGACCTTTCGATGAACAGATGCTGATCAATGTCTGTGATTACCCCAATTTTTTTCCCACTAATTTTTAGGATGAGGTCCATTACCAGATGAGGAGATGAAAAATAATAGTCCAAATCAAGATTAAATTCCCCATAGATTTTTTCCGTATTTTTACACATAATGTCTAACAAAGTTAACACATCACTCGACAAATACATCTTGCAGTAGTCAAACCCATTTTTACACCCTCCCTCTGCCCAAACTCTTTTAGCAAAACTGTATTCATCGGGGGTGCACCTACGATCGTGTAGACTGTCGTAAAACGATTCAATCAAAGGAATAGTTTCCTCGGCGAATCTCGACATGGAACAATAATAATCATAAGGATATATGCCCTTGACCGTCAACAAATCATATAAATCATTTGGAAATTGTTGCTTGAGAAGGGGGAAAGCGTTGCAGCCGTCATCGTTTTTCTGCACCTGAATTAATTCGCTCAATGATTTGGGGAAAAAACTGTAGGAATCTAAAAAGCGAATTTTATTCTTGTACTCAACATCGGCTTCAACAAATTTCCACATAAATTCCAATACAAGCAACTTTTCCGATGGTTTAGGAATGATTTTGTAGGAAAATCTGTCTATCACCCATAAATCATCCACTGTTCCATTTCTTTGAAGATATGCAATTGCTGGTAGCACATACTTCAGATCGTAGTTAGAGTTATGTATAAAAACTGGAAGAAAGAGTTGCTGTTTAATTTTTAAATTACATGAATTGTGAGCCCACCCCCGAAAGTTACTTTTTCCCGTTGAATTGGGGTCAATAAGGTGATTATGATCCTGGACAGCGTCTTTTGGGGCAAGAGCACCTCTACAAACCAAACAAATTTTCCCCTTTTCTAGTGCCAGTTGCTCTTTATCTGATAATGTCATTGGGTAGTTGGTGTGACGCAATCGTGAAATTGCGCTGTTTGCTGTTTTTATTAAAGACACCAATAACTTTTCCATGCTACCCTCCTCATCCATAGCCAAAAAAACTCTTCCAACTGCATTTTATTATTGGAGTCACGACGGGCATGCGCATAAGAACACGCAACTACTTTGTGTTCCTTGACTATATTTGGCCTTGATGGGTCTGATACCTCCACCAGTCTTGATTCACAATCCAAACATACTTTATCAACTTGTAGCAGGGAATTTTGGAAATTTTTAAATTGTAAAGTATCCGACGGTGTCCTAACTGAATACAAAACCCCTTTTTTATTTGGTTTCTTTCCCCCCTTTACAAATTCCGTGTCATACTGGAGAACAACCACCCCCGACCCAAGATTTTCATTTGCTTTTTCAAATATGGTTATTTCTTTCAAGGACACCGGATACTTCCCCTCTAAACAGTCAAAATTTACTTTAGGGAAATTTTCTCCACCGTTACGTGCAAGTCCGTCGAGATTTTTTATTGTTGAATCTTTGTTTAATGTTTTAGGGGCTGCTGCTAAAAATGCATATTTAAAGCATTGCAGCCCCGTGTCAAATCTGAAACCCTGAACCCCTCCTGTAGCCGACAAATCTGGCTGGCATTTGATTTTTAGATTACCCCGCCCTCCCCTTAAAATAAAGTTTTTTTTAAATCTACTGAGATTCAGATCCATGTGTTCAATGTATAAAATGGTGGACCCACTTCCCCTCTCGTTAAACGTGTCCAAATTCGAAATTAATTTATTTACCCAGTTGAAAAAGTTGCTCTCAAATTCATTTACACCAGGGTAAAAAGTTTGATTGCTATTTGAAAAATGAAAATAAAAAATATCCCCAGATGTTCCCTTTTGTAAATAAACTTTTCTATTTACTGATGCTTTAACCCCTCCTTGACCCTCCCATTTCTGAATCTGAATCTCTATAAGGTCTCAAATTCGGTCAATGTAGCTATGGAGAACATTTACAGGGTCTGTTAAAATGACCCCACCGTCAATCGTGTTTTCCTCGGGGGGATTAAAATCTACCCTATATGCTTGTAAGTGACCTAGAGCAGACGCTAACAAATAAAATTCACGTAGTTCCGGGGATATGATACTATTTTCATGTCCTGCACCTATTTGCACAGGACCCAATTCACTAATTATAAAACTATTGTCAAAAATATCCCCGGGAACATTAGGTTCAACAATTTGCATTGTTGTTGCTGTATCATTAAGCGGAATGGTGGGGGGTGACATAGAATTGTCAATAACATCACCCCCAGTCTGTTCAATTACATTGGTTGGAGATGGCATGAGGTCCCCTAGGCCTGTTAGTACATATTCCAAGATGTTTGGAGACAATTGATCGAGCCAGCCTGTATTGTCCTGTGACGTAATTTCTTTATGAGGACCCGGTTCAGATGCACTAGTAACACCCTTCAAATGCTCACGCATAAATCTATCTACCCATTCCGGGTCCTCAATCATGTCAATATTACAATTTAAGTCGTCTAGGCTAGCCATTTCCCCAAAAATATCATTAAGAAAACCCCTTTGCCATTCCATATTATCCAGAACTAACGAAGGTTCGTCTCCGAACTCCATTGGTGGTGATAGAATTGGTCCAGTAAATGCTGATGTCTCATCACCCAATGGCGCTGCTATTTCATTAATCTGTAGAAAAAAGGTTCTATTTTCTATGTGAAATAAGCATTATTTCATAAAGTTGAAAAAACATGTTAATTTTTTCACCCCATCCTCAAAACTCAATTCCTCCTAGAATTATTTAAACTAAATACTTGCCTCCACTCCCCCCCTTCACACAGAAAGCTCAGAAAGACGCAAAAGTGCTTTCTTTGCTAATAAAAAAATGCATTATATTCATCTATCTCTGAGGGGAGCAGAGAAATTTAAAACAATGGTTGGGGGCGGGGGGATTAACATTTTAATATCTCTGACATACACTTTTACGGTGTTTAAAAACGGCGAAAAGGCTAATTCATTAACCTATAGAAAAAAGGTTTTATTTTCTATGTGAAATAACCATTATTTTATAAAGTTAAAAAAAAACATGTTCATTTTTCACCCCATCCTCAAAAATCAATTCCTCCTAGAATTATTTAAACTAAATACTTGCCTCCACCCCCCCCCCCTCCCACAGAAAGTTCAGAAAGACGCAAAAGAGTGCTTTCTTTGCTAATAAAAAATGCATTATATTCAGCTATCTCTGAGAGGAGCAGAGAAATTTAAAACAATGGTTAGGGGCGGGGAGATTAACATTTTAATATTTCTGACATACACTTTTACGGTGTTGAAAAACGGCAAAAAGTCTAATTCATTAACCTATAGAAAAAGATTTTATTTTCTATGTGAAATAACCATTATTTTATAAAGTTAAAAAAACATATTCATTTTTTTCAGCCCATCCTCAAAACTCAATTTCTCCTGGAATTATTTAAACAAAATACTTGCCTCCATCCCCCCTCCCACAGAAAGTTCAGAAAGACACAAAAGAGTGCTCTCTTTGCTAATAAAAAAATGCATTATATTCAGCTATCTCTGAGGGGAGCAGAGAAATTTAAAACAATGGTTGGGGGCGGGGGGATTAACATTTTAATATCTCTGACATACACTTTTACGGTGTTGAAAAATGGCGAAAAGAAAATACTTAAAAAAAACAAAAAAAAATTGGATAGAAATAGGTAGAAGCTAGAGGTGAAAATACTCACATTTCCAAATTCAGACTGCTGTTGAGTGCCGTCTGTTTCTTGCATAGATGTGGTGGCGATGTCACTGGCTTGTCCAGGTGAGCTAGTGGGGCTCCCCATCATGTGAGCAGCCATCCATTCTCTTTTTCAGCTTTCTACCTGGCTGCATAGGAGTTGGCACTGGTGGATTTTGGGCAGGCAGCGCCGGTCTGGAATAGATGTGCGTGGCCCCCAATGGACCACCTATCTCCACTTGTTGTATTGGAGCAACGCCGTTAGTCTTAGCTCTCTTTTCTGGGGGAGAGTAATTGTAGGAATCCTCTTCCTTAAAAAGAAGGCAAAATTTAGCATGGAAAAAACAATTCCCTTTTTTTTCTTTTTTTTTTACAGAAGAGAAAATTAGTCTGAACAAAGAATCCCCTCTAACCACTGGGAATCAGGGAACAGAGTCTCTCTCAAACCCCATAAAGCTCTTTTAAAAGCTACAAGAATTACTTATTTAACACAAAAATTTCGTTTTTAACGGGTACCAAGTAAAGAAAAACCGTGTTAGAATTGATACATTGGCTCCTTCCCTGTCTTATATTTTTTTATAAGAGCCTCTTAATCATCTTTTAAAGCCTTTTGCTTTCAACAAATACATATAGTTGAATTTGGCAAAAAAAAAAGAAATTCTTGTCAATGAGTCTTGAATAGCGCATTTCCATCCTTTTGTTATCTTAACCCCGATAAGATGCATGCCAATGTTGTTTTGAAATCGTCCCAACATGGATGGTTTTATTCAAACCGAAAAAAGATAGCACATTTTAGATGGACGATGGGAAAAAGGATATTTTTGAACGAAATAACTAAAAAGTAAGGAATTATGGTCGTAACACAGCAATGGAGGAAGGGGTTTTTGTTTTACATAATAGAAAAAACCATACTTAGCGTTTTCTAACGACTATACACATCATATTTTAAAGGTTTGTATTGTTGGAGGGGAGGGGGGCTAAGTCCCCCTGAAATTCGAATTTATCTGGAAAAAAGATTTTTTTATCTGGAAATACATGCTTTTTATCTAAGATTATTTGAAAAAAACTACGTTTTCTAAAGAGTTAAAGTGGCTGAGATACAAGGTCGAACCTTAAAACGTACAGGGATTAGGAGGCACAGTTGGGGGGCTGCCGCCCCCCATACCCCCCGCTTTCGCAGCCTTTAAATAAAAAAAAAGTTTTTTAAACTGAAAGTAAGGAGTGACATTAAATTTTAAAACGAACAGATATTATTCCGTATATGAAAGGGGCTGTGCCCTCCTCAACACCTCGCTCTTTACGCTAAAGTTTGACTTTCTCACAACTCTTTTTTTTAAACAATAAAAACTTTAGCGTAAAGAGCGAGGCATTGAGGAGGGCACAGCCCCTTTCATATACGGAATAATTTCTGTTCGTTTTAAGTTTTAATGTCGCTCCTTACTTTCAGTTGAAATTTTTTTTTTATATAAAGGCTGCGAAAGCGAGGGGTTTGGGGGGCGGCAGCCCCCCAGCTGTGCCTCCTAATCCCTGCACGTTTTAAGGTTCATCCTTGTAACTCAGCCTCTTTACCTCTTTAGAAAACGTAGTTTTTTTCAAATAATTTCTGCACGTTTTTGTACAGTTTATTACTTATTATTGCTTGACTAACTGTTTGCTGATCTTGTCAGGAGTTATTTAAAAAAGAAACAGAGTTTCTTTTTTAAACTGTAAATTCAGTATATAAAAAAATTTTCTCTGACGGTCAATCGAACCCGGGTCTTCCGCCTGACAGTCAGGAGTATCGACCGCTGTACTAAAGAGACACAATTATAATTGTTTTTTAGTAAAGGGAATCTATTTTTTAAAGCAAGCAAATCCCCATAAAACTTGATATTTGGTTTTTGGAAAGCAGATGAGTGATCAGATTGAGCTGAAATTTCAAGGATAAGCTTCCAGGCCCCAGGAAAAGCTATCCTCGAAATTTCCGCCCGATCAGACAACGTTAAAGGGGGGTTGTGGGGGGAAAAATTAACATGGGCTATTATAGTAAAACGAGGTTTTTCGTAAATGTAAATTCGGGGGATAATTTTTTCGGTCTGAAAGTATCAAAAGGCCCTAACAGGTCGAATTTTGCTTCGAATGAGTCCTCATTCATCTGGATCAGTTCCCAACTGTGGCTTTTAGGCGTGGATAACAAAAAAAAAGAGAAATGAATTTTAAGTGGCTACATTTGGTTTTTTGAAAACAGGGAAGGAGTGATCGGATTGAACTGAAATTTCGAGGAAAACCTCCCGGGCCCTAGAAAAGCTTAAACTTTAAATTTCAGCCCAATCGGACAACGCCAAAGGGGGGGCTGTGATGGGAGGGTCAAAACTTCAGGCCCAGTTTACCCCATGAAGATAAAGTCGGAGGAGGATGAAATTTTGCACGTTTCTTAGTTTGAGCTTGGGCTACAAAATGCGATCACCGCCGTCTCTCTGTGGCCTCTAGGATCTGAAATCGCTTAACATTGTGGTGGGTCGCCTCTTTATAGAGGCACAAGTGTGCCTCCTTGATAAAGTCGGAGGGGGTGAAATTTTGCACGTTTTTTAGTTTGAGCATGGGCTACAAAATGCGATTACCGCTTTCTCTCTGCGACCGCTAGGACCGGAAATCTCTTGCGGGCTCTTATAGGAAAATGAGCCCTCGTTTTCGCGGGCTAGCCCGCTTATAGCGGGTTCTTATAGGAAAACGAGGTTTTTCGTAATTGTAAATTTAGGGGATAAATTTTTCGGTCTGAAAATATCAAAAGGCCCTAACAGGTCAAATTCTGCTTCGAATGAGTCCTCATTCACCCGGATCAGGTGCCAACTGTGGCCTGTAGGCGTGGATATGAAAAAACAAAAGAGAAATGAATTTTAAGTTGCTATATTTGGTTTTTTGAAAACAGGGAAGGAGTGATCGGATTGAGCTGAAATTTCGAAGATAAGCTCCCGGGCCCTAGGAAAGCTCAACCTCTAAATTTCAGCCTAATCAGACAATGTTAAAGGGGGCAGTGGTGGGAGGGTTGAAACTTCCGGCCCAGTCTACCCCATGAAGATAAAGTCGGAGGAGGATGAAATTTTGCAAGTTTCTTAGTTTGAGCTTGGACTACAAAATGCAATTACCGCCGTCTCTCTGCGACCTCTAGGACCTGAAATCGCTTAACATTGTGGTGGGTCGCCTCTTTATAGAGGCACAAGTGTGCCTCCTTGAAATTCAGTAAACTATACTCACATTGACAAATGAAATATCCATTGTTTCCAAAGTTAATAAAATTCAGTGTACTATGTTCGATATTTTAAAACATAATGGAAATTAAATTGTAGTGCATGAACGTTTTATACGGAATTTCAATGACGGATTGTTAAGCAGTTCTCTGATTGGCTGCCTAAAAAAACAGGTGTCAGCTCGAAAAAACCAGTCTGGTTGAAAAACTTGGAGTTGAAACAAATTTGTGTGGGGAATCCCCGTTCATACTGCTATCTTTTTTGCAATGTTTAGGAACAGGAGGGGAATCCCCGCACGTTTAGAATGGTACCAACGGGGTATAAGCAAATAGCACGTAGTTTCATAACGTGTTTAATCACGTGTAGAGGTCCCATAGAATAACAATGGAAGGGACATAGAATAGCATGGAAGGAACACAAGGCCATGTGAGAGGATGCTCACTCTCTTTGAAAAGGTGTAGAGCTTCTATAGAATAACATGGGAGGGAACATAACCTACGCAAATAGCACAGGATGGAATATAACCTACGCAAAATGAAACGTAATAGTCTACTGTTATCAGAACTTTTTAGAGTAACGTTTAATGGTTCATTTGAAAACTATTGCTCATGTCTAATTTTCATCGATTCTACCATTTGTAAGTGTGATATAGCACTAAAATAGGGGTGTAATTTCGTCAAAAACCTGAGAGGGGGTGGCAAAGGTGGACCAAACTTTCCCGGATCAACTGAAAATGTCAGTGAGAAATGAAAAAATGCCTTATAGTACGATAAATGCAAAGAATTGCTAAAGAACACTTGCCCGTTTATTCTGAATTATGAAGGCATATCTTAGTTTTGACAAGATTTTTTAATAAAGTAATTGTAGCTGAGGGGGGGGGGAGGAATAGGATCTGGGGGGCAAACGTGGTTTGCCCCCCAGTGGGCAGTAGCCCCCTGCCCATAAAAAATTACGCCCGGACAAAAAACAACGCTTGTGGTCTCACTTCTTAAGTAGATAATGCAAATATGCAAACATATAAATAAAATCTACAAACCAATTCGTCGAATTCATTTTACATCGATCTTTTATGTAACTACTTTAACATTTAGTTAGTATGTGCCGTGTCTTGTTCTTTACTAGGTTCTTTGATACACTGAATCTGATGGTGTGATTACCTTTAAGATTCTATGACTTTTAGAGGATGTTTTGCCCTTTTTTCGAAAATAAGGCAAATTTCTAAGGCTCGTAACTTTTGATGGGTAGGACTAAACTTGGTGAAACATATATATGTAAGTTCAGCCTAAAATCAGTTTCTTTTGTTGTATTTATTGATATCAAAGTTCTTTTTCTTAGAGTTTCGGTTACTATTAAGCCGGGTCGCCTCTCACCTACAGTTCGTTTACCACGAACTGTTTGAAAAGCTTGGAAGTATAAAAAGATATCATCATTGTAATAATTATGGTCCAAAACCCTTAACCGGAGGTTTGCAAGAAAACCTCCCATATGTTCCTCCTAAAAGCCCACTTAATAAGCTTGGTAATTAAGGAGCAAAATTCAATATATATATAATCAGATTATTAGAGGCGTGGTTCTGTAAGTACAGCGGTGGACTTCAAATTAGAGTGTCTTGAGTTCAATTCCTAATTGTTTTGTTGTTTTTTTTCAATCACGTTTTTGTCCCCTTCTATATAATAAATTAAATGTGCAAATCAATGTTGAAACTTACAAAAATCACTACAAACAAAATTTTGGGTATCGCCTCTTTCTCTCACTGTAAAAGTCTAAAATCTACTGCGTCATAGGCGCTTTACTGAAAACTAATTTTATTACAAATATTTACTTTTGTACTTAATATCTAAAATAAAATATTAAAATTCTAGTAAAATTTTGAACTGATGACCTTTCAGCAATTAATATCATACATCAAATATTCAGTTTAATTTATTAGTTCTTTCTAAACTTGTTTGAGATGAATATAGTTTTACTGCAAAGAAGAGTTTGGATACTGCCCCCTTCCTTAACTGTAAATAAAAACCAAAATCCTACTACGAATCTGAATCTGAGAGTCAGAGGGCCCTCCTCCCCCGAAAATTCCAAAATGTATCAAAGTATTTTGTAGGGTATGTCTACAATAGCAAAGCTTCGTCGAATCTCAGCATTTTTCTACAGCAGTTTTAAACAAAGTGACCACAAATAAGGCACAATTTTATTCCTAAAAAATCAACTTAATCCAAAACCCTATATGGATACGCCAGAAGTAGTCCCTGTTGTTGATATATATTTTATTTTTAGGAGGCAAGGTAATCCAGAAGAATCTATCCCTCTAATTGCCACAGGACAACTCAGTGCAGAGATTCAGGAAGTAGTACACCTCAGTCATCGTCTCTGCCCCATTTAAGCACCATTGGCACTTAACTGAAAACAAATTGTATTAAAAATATTTTCTTTTCCAGTTCTTAAAGAATTCAAAATAAAAATAAATTTACAGTGAAGTAAATTCTTGACCTGATAGATCTTTCAACAATTAATATCATTATACGTAAAATATTCAATTTGATGTTGTTTATACCTTCCAAGACTGTTCAAGACGCATATAGTTTTCAGTAGAGTGCCAATGACGCAGTAGGTTTTAGACTTTTACAGTGAGAGAATGAGGCGATTACCAAACTCTTGTTTGTAGTGATTTTTGTTCGTTTCAAGCTTGATTTGTATATTCAATTTAAGTTTCATTCGTTTTAAGATTTATTTATTCATTTACATTAATATCTATTGTATGTTTGTTTGTATTGATTGTTTATTTAATATTTTTCGTTTTAAGTTTCATTTATACTTCAATAGCAAAATATTTTTTTTCGTTTTAAGCTTGATTTTCACATTCAATCCAAGCATTATTCGCTTTAAGTCTATTTATTCATTTATATTGTTACTGATTGTATATTTTTTGCTATGATTGTTTATTTGATTTCTGTTCGTTTTGGGTTTCATTTATTCTTTAACAGTTATTTCTGGTCGTTTTGAGTTTGAATTTTAACTGGTATTTGTATCTGCTGAGCTTAAGCTTAAAATGGTCTTTACTTTTCTTTGAAAACCTTATTTTTCGAAAAGTTTTAATTAATTTTTGTTCGTTTTTGATTGCAAAAAGTTTCAAATTTTTAGAAATTCCTTATTTCAAAATAAAACTTTAAAAAAATCAAATGTTCATAAAAGTATCAAAATTAATATCGAAGTAGCAATATCAAAGTGAAACAATTAGTTTGTGTCAACCTCGGAGTTTTTATTATCTGATGTTGGAACTATTTTAAACAAAATGGCTTTCTCAAAATTTTTATCGAATGGGTTTGGGGAAGAGAGGAAGTGGAGGTGGGGGAGGGGGGGCTAATTGCCCCTTGGTCTCTTTTGACTCTTTAAAAGTGAACTAGAACTTTCTATTTTCAATCAAATGAGCCCTCTCTGAAGTTACGAGCATCACTTCTATAATAACCTTATATACTCCGAGAGTACAACTTACAAAGTCTGTCCCTGGGCCCTGGGATGTTGTGTCGACCCAGGAGTTTTACTATCTGACGTTTGAACTATTTTTCACAAAATAGTCACCTCAAATTTTTATCGGATGGGTTTATCCATCCGATAAACCCAAAGGCGTGGAGGGTGGGAGGGGCTAGTTGCCCTCTGATCTCTTTTTAATTTGAGAAAATGAACTAGAGCTTTTAATTTCCATTCAAATGAGCCCTCACCGAAGTTTTTACGAGCATCTCTTTCACAAGGACCATATACGACCCCAGGACATAGCTTTCAATGCCTGCCCTGGGTCCTGAAGGATTGTGTAGACACCGAAGTTTTTGTTATCTGACCTCTAAACGATTTTTAAAAACTGGCTAACTAAAAAATTTTATCTGATGAGTTTGGGGAAAAAAGGGGCGTGGGGGGCTAGGGGCCCTCCGATCTCTTTTAACTCTTAAAAAATTAACTAGAACTTTTAATTTCCATTCCAACCAGCCCTCTCTGAAGTTTATACGAGCATCCCTTTCCATAAGAACCATATATGCCCCCAGGGCACAACTTGGAACGCTTTTCCCCAGGCCCTGGGTGCTTGTGTCGACACCAGAGTTTTTCATCTGACCTTTGAACTATTTTTACAAAATGGCTACCTCAAAATTTTTATCGGATGCATTTGGGCGAAAAGGGGCAAAGGGGTGACAGTTGCCCTCTGATCTATTTTGACTCTTAAAAACTGAACTGGAGACTTTCAATTTCCAATCAAATGAGCCCTCTCTGAAGTTTATACGAGTATCCCTTCCACAACAGCTGTATACACCCTCCAGGCATTACTTACAACGCCTGCTTCCCGGCCCTGGGGTTGCAACGACAAATGGGTTTTTCTTATCTGACCTTTGATCTATTTTTAATGAAATGGTTATTTTAAAAATTTTATCGGATAGGCTTAGGGAAAAACGGGTGTGTAAGGGGGGGGGGGGCTAGTTGCCCTCGGATATCTTTTGACTCTTAAAAAGTGAACTCGAACTTTCAATTTCCAATCAAATCAGCCCTCTCTGAAAAATTAACCTCAATTTTTTATCGGATGGGTTTATCCAACCTATAAACCCAAAGGCGTGGAGGGCGGGAGGGGCATTTACCCTCCGATCTTTTTTCAATCTGAGAAAATGAACTAGAACTTTTAGTTTCCATTCAAATGTACCCTCTCCAAAGTTTTTACGAGCATCTCTTTCATAAGGAGCATATACGACCCCAGGACTTAGCTTTCAATATCTGCCCCTGGGCCCTGAAGGGTTGTGTAGACTCTGACGTTTTTGTTATATGACCTTTAAACTATTTTTATAAAATGAATATCTAAAAAAATGTATGGGATGAGTTTGGGTAAAAAGGGGCAAGGGGAGCTAGGGGCCCTCCGATCTGTTTTAGCTCTTAAAAATTTATCTAGAACTTCTAATTTCCATTCAAACCAGCTCTCTCTGAAGTTTATACGAGCATCCTTTTCCATAAGAACCATATATGCCCCCAGGGCATAACTTGCAACGCCTGTCCCCAGGCCCTGGGCGCTTGTGTCGACACCAGAGTTTTTTATCTGACCTTTGAACTATTTTTACAAAATGGCTACCTCAAAACTTTTATCGGATGCATTTGGGGGAAAAGGGGCAAAGGGGTGAAAGTTGCCCTCTGATCTTTTTTGACTCTTAAAAACTGAACTGGAAACTTTCAATTTCCAATCAAATGAGCCCTCTCTGAAGTTTATACGAGTATCCCTTCCACAACAGCTGTATATACCCTCCAGGCATTACTTACAACGCCTGCCTCCCGGCCCTGGGGTTGCAACGACAAATGGGTTTTTCTTATTTGACCTTTGAACTATTTTTAATGAAATGTTTTTTTTTTAAATTTTATCGGATAGGCTTAGGGAAAAAAGGGTGTGTAAGGGGGGGGGGGGATAGTTGCCCTCAGATATCTTTTGACTCTTAAAAAGTGAACTCGAACTTTCAATTTCCAATCAAATAAGCCCTCTCTGAAAAATTAACCTCAAATGTTTATCGGATGGGTTTATCCAACTTATAAACCCAAAGGCATGGAGGGCGGGAGAAGCATTTACCCTCCGATCTTTTTTCAACCTGAGAAAATGAACTAGAGCTTTTAGTTTATATTCAAATGTGCCCTCTCCAAAGTTTTTACGAGTATCTCTTTCATAAGGACCATATACGACCCCAGGACTTAGCTTTCAATATCTGCCCCTGGGCCCTGAAGGATTGTGTAGACACTGATGTTTTTGTTATCTGACCTTTAAACTATTTTTATAAAATGAATATCTAAAAAATTTTATCTTATGAGTTTGGGGGAAAAGGCGCAACGGGGGCTAGGGGCCCTCCGATCTGTTTTAGCTCTTATAAATTAAACTAGAACTTCTAATTTCCATTCAAACCAGCCCTCTCTGAAGTTTATACGAGCATCCCTTTCCATAAGAATCATATATGCCCCCAGGGCATAACTTGCAACGCCTGCCCCCAGGCCCTGGGTGGTTTTATCGACACCAAAGTTTTTTAAAATAGTTCAAAGGTCAGAAGCTTTGAAATATTTTTACAAAATGGCCACCTCAAAATTTTTATCGGATGTATTTGGGGGGAAAGGGGCATAGGGGTGACAGTTTCCCTCTGATCTGTTTTGACTCTTAAAAACTGAACTAGAAACTTTCAATTTCCAATCGAATGAGCCCTCTCTGGAGTTTATACGAGCATTCCTCCCACAACAGCAACCCTCCAGGCATTACTTACAACGCCTGCCTCCCGGCCCTGGGGTTGCAGTGACAATTTTTTTTTTATCTGACCTTTGAACTATTTTTAATGAAATGGTTATTTTAAAACTTTATCGGATAGGCTTAGGGAAAAAGGGGTGTGTAGGGGGGGAAGGGTTGGAAACTAGTTGCCCTCGGATATTTGTTGGCTCTTAAAAAGAAAACTCTAACTTTCAATTTCCAATCAAATAAGCCCTCTCTGAAAAATTCACCTCAAATTTTTATCGGATGGGTTTATCCAACCGATAAACCCAAAGGTGGGGAGGGCGGGAGGGGCATTTGCCCTCCGATGTTTTTCAATCTGAGAAAATGAACTAAAGCTTTTAATTTCCATTCAAATGAGCCTTCTCCGAAATTTTTATGAGCATCTCTTTCATAAGGACCCTATACGACCCCAGGACATCGATTTCAATGCCTGCCCCTGGGCCCTGAAGGGTTGTGTAGACACCGATGTTTTTGTTATCTGACCTTTAAACTATTTTAAAAAACTGGCTATCTAAAAAATTTTATCAGATGAGTTTGGGGGAAAAAGAGGTGTGGGGGGCTAGAGGCCCTCCGATCTCTTTTAACTCTTAAAAATTTAACTAGAACGTTCAATTTTCATTCAAACCAGCCCTCTCTGAAGTTTAGACGAGCATGCCTTTCCATAAGAACCATATATGTCCCCAGAGCATAACTTGCAACGCCTGCCCTCAGGCCCTGGATGGTTGTGTGGACACCAGGGTTTTTTATCTGACCTTTGAACTATTCTTACAAAATAACTAACTCAAAATTTTTATCGGATGTATTTGGGGGAAAAGGGGCAGAGGGGTGACAGTTGCCTTCTGATCTATTTTTACTCTTAAAAACTGAACTAGAACCTTTCAACTTTTCAATCAAATGAGCCCTCTCTGAATTTTATACCAGAATCCCTTCCACAACAGCTGTATATACCCACCAGGCATTACTTACAACGCCTGACTCTGGGCCCTGGGGGTTGCAACGACAAATGGGTTTTTCTTATCTGACCCTTGAACTATTTTAAATGAAATGGTTATTTAAAAAATTTTGTCGGATGGGCTTAGGGAAAAAAAGGTGAATACGAGAAGAGAAAAGGGTTAAGGTAAAAGTGTTTATACGAGCATCTCTTTCATAAGAACCATAAATGCCCCAGGACATAACTTACAACACCTGCCCCCGGGCCCTGAAGGGTTGTGAAGATACTTGAGTTTTTGCTATCTGACTTCTTAACAGTTTTTAACTTAATGGCAATCTCAAAATTTTTATCAGATCAATTCGGGAAAAAAAGGGTATGGGGGAAGGGGCTAGTTGCCCTCCAATCTCTTTTGACTCTCTAAAAATGAACTAGAACTATCAAATTTCCATCTCTGAAGTTCTCTGAATGAGCCCTCTCTGAAGTTTTTATGAGCATCCCTTTTATAAGAACCATATATTCCCCCAGAAAACAACTTACAACGCCTGCCATCGGGGCCTAGGGGGCTGTGTCGACCCCGGAGTTTTCGTTATATGGTCTTTGAACTATATTTAAAAAAAATAGGTATCTCAAAGTTCTTATCAGAAGGGCTTGGGGAGGAAAGGGCATGGAGGGGGGCGGTATTGCCCTTCGTTCTCTTTTGACTCTTTAAAAGTGAACTAGAACTTTCTATTTTCAATCAAATGAGCCCTCTCTGAAGTTACAAGAATCCCTTCTATAAGAACCATATATACTCCTATAGTACAACTTACAAAGCCTGTCTCTGGGCCCTGGGGGTTGTGTCGACCCTGGAGTCTTAATATCTGATGTTTGAACTATTTTTCACAAAATAGTCTCCTCAAATTTTTATCAGATGGGTTTATCCATCCGATAAACCCAAAGGCATGGAGGGTGTTAGGGGCTAGTTGCCCTCTGATCTTTCTTCAATCTGAGAAAATGAACTATAGCTTTTAATTTCCATTCAAATGAGCCCTCTCCGAAATTTTTACGAGCATCCTTTTTTATAAGGACCATATACGATCCCAGGACACAGCTTTTAATGCTTGCCCCTGGGCCCTGAAGGGTTGTGTAGAAACCGAAGTTTTTGTTATCTGACCTTTAAACTATTTTAAAAAACTGGCTATCTAAAAAATTTTATCTGATGAGTTTAGGGAAAAAGGGGCGTGGGGGGCTAGGGGCACTCTGATCTCTTTTAACTCTTAGAAATTTAATTAGAACTTTAAAATTCCGTTCAGACCAGCCCTCTCTGAAGTTTATACGAGCATCCCTTTCCATAAGAACCATATATGCACCCAGGGCATAACTTGCAACGCCTGCCCCCAGGCCCCGGAAAGTTGTGTTGACACCAGAGTTTTTTTTATCTGACCTTTGAACTATTTTTAAAAAATGGCTACCTCAAAATTTGTATCGGATGCATTTGGGGGAAAAGGGGCATAGTAGTGACAGTTGCCCTTTGATCTATTTTGACTCTTAAGAACTGAACTAAAAACTTTCAATTTCCAATCAAATGAGCCCTTTCTGAAGCTTATACGAGCGTCCCTTCCACAACAGCTGTATATACCCTCCAGGCATTACTTACAACACCTGCCTCCGGGTCCTGGGGGTTGCAACAACAAATGGGTTTTTCTTATCTGACCTTTGAACTGTTTTTAATGAAATGGTTATTTTAAAATTTTTATCTGATAGGCTTAGCAAAAAAAGGGTGTGTTTTCGGGGGGGGGGGGGGGGGGCTAGTTGCCCTCAGATATCTTTTGATTCTTAAAAAAAGAACTCGAACTTTCAATTTCCAATCAAATAAGCCCTTTTTGAAGTTTATACGAGCATCTCTTTCATAAGAACCATAAATGTCCCAGGACGTAATTTACAACGCCTGCCCCCGGGCCATGAGGGGTTGTGTAGACACCCGAGTTTTGTTATCTGATTTCTTAACATTTTTTAACTTCATGGCAATCTCAAAATTTTTATCATATGCATTCGGGGAAAAAATGGTATGGGGGGGGGCTAGTTGCCCTCCAATCTCTTCTGACTCTCAAAAACTGAACTAGAACTTTCAATTTCCAATCAAATGAGCCCTCTCTGAAGTTTTTACGAGCATCCCTTCGAAAAGAACCATATATTCCCCCAGGACGTAACTTACAACGCCTGCCCTCGGGGCCTGGGGGGCTGTGTTGACCCCCGAGTTTTCGTTATATGGTCTTTGAACTATTTTTGAAAAAATAGCTGTCTCAAAGTTCTTAACAGATGGGCTTGAGAAAAAAGGGTGCAGAGGGGGGGGGGGGGCTAGGTGGCCTATTGCTTTTGACTCTTAAACAGTGAACTACAAAATTTCAATTTCCAATCGAATGAGCTTTCTTTGAAGTTTACGCGAGCATCCCTTCCATAAGAGTCATATATGCACCCAGGACATAACTTACAACCCCTGCCCCTGGGCCCTGGGGGTGTGTGTTGACAACTGAGTTTTGGTTATATGATCTTTGAACTTCTTACAACAAAATAATCTTAGGAAAAATACAAAAGATGCATTTGGGAAAAATAGTTCGACTATGAAAAGCATTAAAGATTTGTTTGTTGTTGTGAGGCTACGTATTTAATTTTCATTCCTAAATCGTTATTCTTGTTTTTTATACTTGGCTTTTGCGTTTTCAGTAAAGCGCTAGTTTTCTGTAATCCTACAAACATAGGAAAATATCACCAGTTGATTTATTTCCATTAGTTTCATTGAAGTAGTATTGGTACAATCTAAGACACGGGGGTAATAGGAAATTACTGTGTCAATCTAAGAGACGGGGGTAATAGGAAATTACTGTGTCAATCTAAGAGATGGGGGAATAGGAAATTACTGTGTCAATCTAAGAGACTGGGGTAATAGGAAATTACTGTGTACAATTAAAGGTAGCGCACAGTCCCCTCATATTGCTACAATTAAAGGTAGCGCACAGTCCCCTCATATTGCTACAATTAAAGGTAGCGGGCAGTCCCACCATATAGCTATAATGCTTCCGAGCAGAGAGGTAGCCATCATGGTATTGTGTTAAAAAAAGTTAAAAACAAGTTAAAAAAAGTTTAAAAAAAGTTAAAAAAATTAAGAAAAGTTAAAAAAAGTTAAAAAAAAGTAAAAAAAAAATTCAGATTCCATGAACAAAATTCGTTTCACTAGGTAGAAAAAAATCAATGTACTTGTTTCACGAAGAGAAAAAATACATGCGACAAATTTCAGGAATAAAAAATCAGCACGCAACAAGTAAATTGATTTTTTTTTCATCTACCTAGTGAAACTAATTTTGTTCATGGAATCTGAAATAGTTTTTTTTTCTAATATATTTATCTGTAAAACTATCGCATGATTCTAAAAGACACAATTTCCTAGATATATAAAAAAAGGTGTTTTATTGAAATATTGGATATAAATCTATATATTCTATCGTTTTTATTACTTTGACATCATCATCACCATCAACTGATGATGATCTCTCTATGCTGACATCTTCTTTCCGTCTTTTAGCGGGTGGGGGGAGAAACTCCATACTATCACCATCAATATGTATTTCTTCAATCATTCGTCTTTTAGTGGGTGGAAGGTGAAACTCCATCGTATCTTCATCCTCCGCCAGGTCTACTGTTTCTAGAGTTTTCAACTTTTTCTCCCCCCGGTCTACAGAATTTCCTACACTTGATAATGTTATATCCTCCTCTTCAGTTAATGACATTTCTCTCCATTGGCTACAATCAAGGATTGATTGTGCCTCCTGAAACTTAAAAATAAAATATGAGGATCATGTTAGTAAAGTTAAATGAATATAAACCCTTTTTATGCATGTATGATTCGGACAGCTAATTTACTCGAATTTATAAAGTTTATTCAATGTGCCGGTTGGACAATTACAGATAAGCGGAAAGTAGCTTGGATAACCGCAATTTACGATTGTAAAAATCCTTTTATTATTATTAAGCAATTTCAATCGAATAAGCGAGAATATTCAAAGAAAAAGAAGACATGTAACTGGAATCTCCTGAAACCTAGATCTCGGAAGCTTATTATTATTTTTTTATTATTATTATTATTAAGCAATTTCGATCAAATAAACGAGAATATTCAAAGAAAAAGAAGACAGTTAACTGGAATCTCCTGAAGTCTAGATATCGGAAGCTTTTTTAGGTTATTTTTTATTATTATTAAGCAATTTCAATCAAATAAACGAGAATGTTCGAAGAAAAAGAAGACAGTTAAGTGGAATCTCCTAAAGCCCAGATATCGGAAGCCTTTTATATTATATTTTATGATTATTAAGCAGTTTCAGTCAAATAAATGAGAATATTAAAAGGAAAAGAAGACATTTAACTGAAATCTCCTGAAACCTAGATCTCAGAAGCCTTTTATATTATATTTTATTATTATTAAGCAATTTCAGTGAAATAAATGAGAATATTCAAAGAAAAAGAAGACATTTAACTGGAATCTCCTGAAACCTAGATCTCGGAAGCTTATTATCTTATTTTTTATTATTATTAAGCAATTTCAGTCAAATAAATGAGAATATTCAAAGAAAAAGAAGACAGTTCACTGGAATCTCCTGAAGCTAGATATCAGAAGATTTTTATGTTATTTTTTATTATTATTAAGCAATTTTAATCAAATAAACGAGAACAATCAAAGAAAAAGAAGACATTTAACTGGAATCTCCTGAAGCCTAGATATCGGAAGTTTTTTAATGGAATCTCCTGAAACCTAGATGTCGGAAGCTTATTATGTTTTTTTTTATTATTATTAAGCAAATTAAATAAATTAAAGAGAATTTTCAAAGAAAAAGAAAACATTTAACTGGAATCTCCTGAAACCTAGATCTCAGAAGCCTTTTATATTATATTTTATTATTATTAAGCAATTTCAGTCAAATAAATGAGAATATTCAAAGAAAAAGAAGACATTTAACTGGAATCTCCTGAAACCTAGATCTCAGAAGCCATTTATATTATATTTTATTATTATTAAGCAATTTCAGTCAAATAAATGAGAATATTCATTGAAAAATAAGACATTTAACTGGAATCTCCTGAAACCTAGATGTCGGAAGCTTATTATGTTATTTTTTATTATTATTAAGCAATTTCAGTCAAACAAAAGAAAATATTCAAAGAAAAAGAAGACATTTAACTAGAATCTTCTAAAACCTAGATCTCAGAAGCCTTTTATATTAAATTTTATTATTATTAAGCAATTTCTGTCAAATAAATGAGAATATTCAAAGAAAAAGAAGACATTTAACTGGAATCTCCTGAAACCTAGATCTCGGAAGCCTTTTATATTATATTTTATTATTATTAAGCAATTTCTGTCAAATAAATGAGAATATTCAAAGAAAAAGAAGATATTTAACTGGAGTCTCCTGAAACCTAGATCTCAGAAGCCTTTTATATTATATTTTATTATTATTAAGCAATTTCAGTCAAATAGATGAGAATATTCAAAGAAAAAGAAGACACTTAACTGGAATCTCCTGAAACATAGATCTCGGAAGCTTATTATGTTATTTTTTATTATTATTAAGCAATTTCAGTCAAACAAATGAGAATATTCAAAGAAAAAGAAGACATTTAACTGGAATCTCCTGAAACCTAGATCTCAGAAGCCTTAACAAATGAAACTCAGAGAGGAGAGAAAGTAACAAAATGAAAAATAAAATCAAAAAGGGTGAAAAAACGAGGATTTTGTCAGCCAGCGAACCATGAAGATGACAAAATATAAGCAAATATTTCGACAAGGACCTCCGCCAAGTCGTCCTCAGTGCTAAACAAAAAAGAAAAAAAAACGAAAATCTAACCTTTCGAAGTTTACTATACAAAGACAGAACAGACACTGAATAAAAAACCAGGCAGGAATCAATGAAAATGAATTTACCAAGATGATTAGGCAAGGATCTTTCGTCTTGCAATAGTTTTAGCTGGTCTACAATTTCGGTTTTCATTAGATATGCAAAAAGGTTCTTTTAAGTTTTTTGGGGTGAAAATATTGATTGAGTCCTTCAAGATTAAACTGTCGTAAATTGGGCTTAATGAAATATCTCCAGTATCTCTGTTTATTGCTAAATTTTGGTTCATGTATTTTTTTATCTCAATTACCTCTTTAAAAGTTTGTGGTACGCCATTTACAGTTGATATTAAGGTTGCCTCGTCAAACAGAACTAGATGGGTCGGATTTACGAAAATATGCGAAGCCAATGCCGAATCAAAGTTTTCATTGTTATTTTTTAATCTCAGGGACTTATCTATTGAAATTTTGTGCTCATGCAAACGTTCACCTAGTTGTTGATGGGTCCTACCAATGTAAAATTTTCCACAAGAACACGGGATTCTGTAGACACCACTACCCAGTACAGGGTCTGTTTTAATCCTTCCCTGAGTTGAAAAAGTGTTCAACTTTTTGTTCGGTTTTGAAAGAAACAGAGAGATTATGTTTTTTTTTTAATTTTTCCAAGTTTATCGCCAAGTTTCGGGATGTATGGTAAAACGATGAAAGTTTTTTTCTCAATTGCCCGTGTAACTGAATCAAGGGAGACAAGCTCCCTATTTTGTTCTTTTATCTTTTTTAATCGTCTATCTATTATATTTTCAATGAGTTTGATTGGGTAACCATTGCAGAAAAGAATATCCTTGACATAATTTAGTTCAGAATTTATATGACTACGGGAACAAATTTTTAAGACTCTGTCGACTAAAGAGATTATTACCCCTCTTTTCACAGAAGGAGGGTGATGGGAAGAGAAATGTAGATATCGATCATTATGAGTCGGCTTTCTATATATAGAAAATTCAAGACTAGGAAAATTCTTAGATGTTTTGATTATAAAAACTAATCCTAGTCTTGAATTTTCTATATATAGAAAGCCGACTCATAATGATTGATATCTACATTTCTCTTCCAATCACCCTCCTTCTGTGAAAAGAGGGGTAATAATCTCTTTAGTCGACAGAATTTTAAAAATTTGTTCCCGTAATCATATAAATTCTGAACTAAATTATGTCAAGGATATTCTTT
Source organism: Artemia sinica (assembly GCA_027921565.1). Taxonomy (NCBI): domain Eukaryota; kingdom Metazoa; phylum Arthropoda; class Branchiopoda; order Anostraca; family Artemiidae; genus Artemia; species Artemia sinica. The sequence goes on along the minus strand of CM051270.1, from coordinate 62,186,166 downwards.
TCTGCAATGGTTACCCAATCAAACTCATTGAAAATATAATAGATAGACGATTAAAAAAGGTAAAAGAACAAAATAGGGAGCTTGTCTCCCTTAATTCAGTTACACCGGTCATTGAGAAAAAAACTTTCATCGTTTTACCATACATCCCGTAACTTGGCGATAAACTTGGAAAAATTTAAAAAAAAAACATAATCTCTCTGTTTCTTTCAAAACCAAACAAAAAGTTGAACACTTTTTCAACTCAGGGAAGGATAAAACAGACCATGTACTGGGTAGTGGTGTCTACAGAATTCCGTGTTCTTGTGGAAAATTTTACATTGGTAGGACCCATCAACAACTAGGTGAACGTTTGCATGAGCACAAAATTTCAATAGATAAGTCCCTGAGATTAAAAAATAACAATGAAAACTTTGATTCGGCATTGGCTTCGCATATTTTCGTAAATCCGACCCATCTAGTTCTGTTTGACGAGGCAACCTTAATATCAACTGTAAATGGCGTACCACAAACTTTTAAAGAGGTAATTGAGATAAAAAAAAATATATGAACCAAAATTTAGCAATAAATAGAGATACTGGAGATATTTTATTAAGCCCAATTTATGACAGTTTAATCTTGAAGGACTCAATCAATATTTTCACCCGAAAAAACTTAAAAGAACCTACTTGCATATCTAATGAAAACCGAAATTGTAGACCAGCTAAAACTATTGCAAGACGAAAGATCCTTGCCCAATCATCTTGGTAAATTCATTTTCATTGATTCCTGCCTGGTTTTTATTCAGTGTCTGTTCTGTCTTTGTATAGTAAACTTCGAAAGGTTAGATTTTCGTTTTTTTCTTTTTTCTTTTTTGTTTAGCACTGAGGACGACTTGGCGGAGGTCCTTGTCGAAATATTTGCTTATATTTTGTCATAAATGGTCTAAGAATGTATCTGAGAAGCCTTTTATATTATATTTTATTATTATTAAGCAATTTCTGTCAAATAAATAAGAATATTCAAAGAAAAAGAAGACATTTAACTGGAATCTCCTGAAACATAGATCTCGGAAGCCTTTTATATTATATTTTATTATCATTAAGCAATTTCAGTCAAATAAATGAGAATATTCAAAGAAAAAGAAGACATTTAACTGGAATCTCCTGAAACCTAGATCTCAGAAGCCTTTTATATTATATTTTATTATTATTAAGCAATTTCAGTCAAATAAATGAGAATATTCAAAGGAAAAGAAGACAGTGAACTAGAATCTCCTAAAACCTAGATCTCAGAAGCCTTTTATATTATATTTTATTATCATTAAGCAATTTCAGTCAAATAAATGAGAATATTCAAAGAAAAAGAAGACATTTAACTGGAATCTCCTGAAACCTAGATCTTGGAAGCTTATTATGTTATTTTTTATTATTATTAAGCAGTTTCAGTCAAATAAATGAGAGTATTCAAAGAAAAAGAAGACAGTTAACTGGAATCTCCTGAAGCTTAGATATCGGAAGCTTTTTTATGTTATTTTTTTTACTATTAAGCAATTTCAATCAAATAAACAAGAATGTTCAAAGAAAAATAAGACAGTTAACTGGAATCTCCTAAAGCCTAGATATCGGAAGCTTTTTAATGGAATCTCCTGAAACCTAGATGTCGGAAGCTTATTATGTTTTTTTTATTATTATTAAGCAATTTAAATAAATTAAAGAGAATTTTCAAAGAAAAAGAAGACATTTAACTGGAATCTCCTGAAACCCAGATCTCAGAAGCCTTTTATATTATATTTTATTATTATTAAGCAATTTCAGTCAAATAAATGAGAATATTCAAAGAAAAAGAAGACATTTAACTGAAATCTCCTGAAACCTAGATCTCGAAAGCCTTTTATATTATATTTTATTATTATTAAGCAATTTCAGTCAAATAAATGAGAATATTCAAAGAAATAGAAGACTTTTAACTGGAATCTCCTGAAACCTGGATCTCGGAAGCTTATTATGTTATTTTTTTTATTATTAAGCAATTTCAATCAAATAAAAGAGAATTTTCAAAGAAAACGATGATATTTAACTGGAATCTCCTGAAACCTAGATCTCAGAAGCCTTTTATATTATATTTTATTATTATTAAGAAATTTCAGTCAAATAAATGAGAATATTCAAAGAAAAAGAAGACATTTAACTGGAATCTCCTGAAACCTAGATCTCAGAAGCCTTTTATATTATATTTTATTATTATTAAGCAATTTCAGTCAAATAAATGTGAATATTCAAAGAAAAAGAAGACATTTAACTGGAATGTCCTGAAACCTAGATCTCGGAAGCCTTTTATATTATATATTATTATTATTAAGCAATTTCTGTCAAATAAATGAGAATATTCATAGAAAAAGAAGACATTTAATTGGAATCTCCTGAAACCTAGATCTGAGAAACCTTTTATATTATATTTTATTATTATTAAGCAATTTCAGTCAAATAAATGAGAATATTCAAACAAAAAGAAGACACTTAACTGGAATGTCCTGAAACCTAGATCTCGGAAGCCTTTTATATTATATATTATTATTATTAAGCAATTTCTGTCAAATAAATGAGAATATTCATAGAAAAAGAAGACATTTAATTGGAATCTCCTGAAACCTAGATCTGAGAAGCCTTTTATATTATATTTTATTATTATTAAGCAATTTCAGTCAAATAAATGAGAATATTCAAAGAAAAAGAAGACACTTAACTGGAATGTCCTGAAACCTAGATCTCGGAAGCCTTTTATATTATATATTATTATTATTAAGCAATTTCAACTAATAAGTACTAATAAGTACTAATAAAGGTGGGTGCCGGAGTGATCCTGCTAATTATAGGCCAATTTCTCTTCTATCTGTTTTCAGAAAAATTTTTGAGAAGGCTATGCTATCCAGGCTTCTTAGTTTTCTGGATGTCAAAAAATTTTTCCATGATTTCCAGTTCGGATTCCGAGCGAATCACTCTACAGGGCATGCTTGCGCATCTCTCTTGATTTTTCATTCATTCGGCAATAGATTTTGGTCTTATCCCGGCAGCTTTATTTTTGGATGTTATTTTTGGAAGCTTTTGATTCTTTGACTCATCAGATTCTTCTTTGGAAACTATCGCATCTTGGTATAAGATCAAATGCTTTCTTTTGGTTTGAATCATATATTTCTGGTAGACTTATTTCAATTGATCCGCTTTTCCAGAGCCCTTCTGAATTAGAATATAGCGTCCCCCTGGGATAAGTTCTTGGCCCCGTTTTATTTCTGATTTACGTCAATGATCTGATTTCAGAAGTCAAGAACACCAGTCCTCTAGTATGCTGCAATCTGTGTCATCCGGATGTTCCTTCGTGTACCAATGCTACATCTATTGAAGATTGCCTCTTTGCTTTTGCTGATGACAGCACTCTTGGGACTCTAGGGAAGACGGAATGTGATATCAGGTCTAACCTGGTGGCAATATTCGAGAGAGTAGTTTCATGGTTTGATGCAAATTACTTGGCCTTGAATGTTGCCAAGTCAGATATTCTTATTTTTTCTCGAACTGATGTAGCTTTCCCTCAACTGACACAGATTCGGGTGTCACAAGGCTCTTTGTGTAGACTAAACAATCAGTTTGTCCGGTTTCTTGGTATCCTGCAAGATGAGAAACTTCCGTTTAGACACCATATAGCCATGATTAGGGTTAAGGTATCAAGGAGTTTGGGTGTTATTCGAAAACTCAAAAACACCTTTCCTGGATCTATTCTGAAGCTTCTTTTTTTCTGTATTGTCCAGTTATATGTCTCTTATTGCCCCATGGTATGGATATCAACTTTTCCTTCTACACTGCGGTCACTTTCAGTCATGTATTACATAGCACGGCATCTGGTTATGGACACCAGCCGTTCTTCACTAAGACCGCTTCTAAATCTACAGTCTATCTACATTCTTTCCTGTGCTTCTTTTGTTTTTCATCAGCTTCATGGCAATCTTTCAAAATCTCTTCAAAAAACTCCTCAGTTTATTTCTGATTCAGCTCCATGTAACTTTCGTTCGCCACATAATATCTACATTCCTCCTACTCCCACTCTGCGGTCAGATTTCAATCCCCTCATCGCTTTTCATCAGGTTTGAAACTCCTTGCCTTCTTCAGTACAGAAATGCCCCTCGATGGGCACTATCAAGAGGATTCTTGAGGACCATTTAGTTAAGAATCAAACAGATTAGTTTTTTTTATGTGGAGTGGATGTACCCTGTGTGTTTAGTTTTGTTATATGGTGGTCTTCTCTGCGCTATGACTCCCAGGTCTCAGGTATGGTCTCTATTTAATTTTATATGTTGTTTTGCGATTGATTTCTTTTTTATGGTTGTTTGGATATATTGTATTTTTTTTTCTCATTCCCCCTTGTATCCCTGGCCATGGAGCCTTTCGAGGGGGATTAGGAGTGTTGTGATTGGATTGTATATGTATTGTGGAACGAAAACTCTGAACTCTGCAACTTCCTATTTTGAATAGTAGTTTTCCCACTGCTCTCAATATAGTTACTGATGTGTGGAGTATAGAATGTATAGGGTAGAGCGAGAGGATCAAAAAATTCAATCGTCTTCATTGTTTGAAAGATGCACAACGAACGGCCATTATTTACAGTCGAAGGAGTGCTATTAACAATGATTAGGGTATTGCTAGCACTTTGAATTTTTCCAAGAAAGTCCGAAGGCAGACAATAGGATCTGTATTTGGACATGTAGGGGTCCATATTATATAAATTGATTATTTGACTGGTGTTCATGGTGCAAGGTCTAGTAGATCACTGCCTTTGGGAAGTGATTTCTCAATAGGTTTCAAATTGATTTAGAGAGAATAGAGCAATACTCTCAGCTAATGGGTCGGCAAATGTACACTCTAAACGCACACTCCCTCTTCGTACTATACTCATATCCTGGGTGCCCGACAAATCCAATACAATGATACCATGTGTTTTAGCGAACATGTCTTCGATTATACCATTTTTAAATAGTTGTGAATCATGATCTAAGGTTTGTATGGTGAACTCATACAGTGTCCTACAGGATTTATCAAAAGATAGATCGTAGAATGGGATTCCATTTACTTTGCAAACAAGAGATGAAAGCCCAAAGATTTCAAATTTATGTGGGCATCCAGTCCACGATCCTATTGCACTAGCGCTTCTTGCAAATGGCAAGACTAATTTTGACGGAATTTCGCCATTGATAAAGAATAAGTCGGTGAAGGTACGTGAGCCTATGGCAATATGACGTTGATTGGTGATTGTATGAGGAACAAGTAGTTTAATATTATTTCCACTGGCTCTCAGTTTTTCCACTACCAAAGCAACATAACTCATAACCTGCTGTTTGCGTACATTTAGTATTGCCGAAGTGAGAGAGAGAGTTACATCTGGATTGGCGGCAAGTTCTTTTCGTACAATGAAGTTGGATGGAGCAAGCGTCAATTTTATTTTCACTTTAATATTGGGTGGTAGCCATTGGGGTATATTAAACATTTCATGATATATTTGTCAAATTATTTGTAATTCACTAGTTGTAGCATTTTTAAGTGCATCTGTACTATCAGTACTAGTAATATATTCATATCCATTGGAGGTACCTCTCAACTCCTTGTATGACTTGGGTGTCATCATCATGAGTTGCATATAGCTTGTATAATTTGAGAGATGGTTGCTTGTGCTCACTAACTTGCCATTTATGTAGACACTGATTCGACGAAATAAATTATGTAATATAAAATTTTTATAGGATATTCCATCAGCAAAAATTGGCAATGTATTATCGGATTTCCAGACTTTCATTTGTAAATCTATAAATTTTGAAGACATATCCAAAATGTAGTCTTCATTAATAAATTTGAAAGTGGATATTACTGGAGAGGGTTGTTGTGGATAAAATTGTTCATATTATCCATGTTTTACACTCAAATCAACATTTTCTGCATTGAAATATTTAATGATCAAGTGATTGAAGGTTAGGAATCCTTATGCGGTAGATATGATATCTTAGGAAAAGATATCTAGTTTCGATCTAACTATTCTCTTCCTGGGGCTTCTTCTTCTACTGTTTACTGTACGTGTCGTCTTTTTCCTTCGTTTCTTTGACAGGGTCGATGTTTTTCGTTTCTGACCTGAGTAGAGACTGTTGAGTGATAAACTGTTTCTCAACCTTTTTAAACCTTTTCCATTTTGATGAGGTTTCAATTGTTCGCCAAGGGCTCACTCACTGGACCTAAGATTTTCCGAATCACTTTTTTTTAAAATCCTTTCCAGAGCCCCAATCGTATAGTGTAGAGGATGCAAAATCTGTCGCAGCTGGTACAATATATTTTCTAGCGAGAGGTAGTGCAGAGAAAAACAGCTTAGCAAACCAACTGCCAAGACCATAGCCAGACATCGTTGAGTGACCTTTGTATTAGCCCATTCTATTGCCCAGTTGTCTTGGGCCAAGAGTATTAACATAGCAGTCAATATAAGGACAAATGAATACCACTTTTCTATTAGACACCATGTTGTTGAATGGGTCAAAAATGGCATGTAATCACAGCCAAACCTTTTGATACTGCTAGGGGATCACGTAATTCAGTTGTTAGTGTTAACTGACAGAGTTTGAAATAGGAAGTGTTTATGGGGATACATTGAAGATGCTTTATATTTTAATGGTGAATATGTTCTTGATTGGTTTTTCGTTCAAGAACTTGTAGGAGGGTGACATTGCTATTGCCAACCTGGGGTGTTTCAACAAATGAAGCGTAGAGAAATATACAATTCCGTAAAGAAGGCAGGCGGGTAGCCAGAAAAAATGAAATTGGTGTTTCCAGCACTTTTACCATTGATTATATTGAGCTTAAAGCCAAGAACATCTTTTAGATTATCATTGAGAATAACCTTTTCATCGGTAATGGGTGAACTAATGTTGATCTTGCCCTACTTCTTTGAATAGTGGAAATGAAAGGCTCCTTTCTTACGAGCGGAAATTCTTTTATTGATAGAACGACATAAATCATTCTTACAGCTGAGTTCTTCGTAGGGTATTTCAATATATGGATAATTCATCTAATTGATCTTTTGAATTTGTTCTTGATCACCTGAGGTGGGCGGCCAATCATAGGGTCTAATTTTTATATCATATTTGCGATATTTCTCAGGATATCATATGCATTTTTGAGAATGCAGTTGACCAGAGCCACTTCATACCTTCCATCGTCGAATTTGATGGTGGGAGAAAGTTTCGTCCAAAAATCACTTGTTCTATTCAAATCATTGTAGAGAGGATCAAAAACACTGGACATGAATGTCCCATAGAAATGATTGGGCATTGTTAATGTCCTCAACTGCAACCCATGAATCAAAATCAGAGTTGTATCCTAGCCAGCGAACAAGCAACTGCCTCTTGCCCCGGCTAGTACGAATCTTTAATATCTTTTCAATTTGATAAATTTCACTATTGTTTCTAACTTTTTGTAGTTCGTATTCATAAAAACCGCTGAGAATCTCATCATCTTTGGTATCTCGCAGTCGATCAGTTATGGGTGTATTGTCTAGGATTTTAGACACTTTAAAAATTTAGCTCTCCATAAATAATTCCCTTTTTCGAAAATTTTGGTGGTATATTAATTCGAACAGTATCACCAACACTGAATTTCTTCTTTACAATTTTTTTTCTTTTTCACTGGAATATTGCTTTAGAAAAGCATCAAATGTATTTTCACTGCAATGAATTTCTTGAGTGCTAACATTGGACAGGGATCGATGTAGTCGTTGGTTGTATATTTGCATTTTTTTTATCTAAATCATGAATAAAAGCAGCAGTATTTTTCAGCATTCAATATTTTGAAATTAATAGACGAATCGTTCTTATCAATCGTTCAGCCAATGCAGCCTTTTTCGGGCTGAGACTATGATAGAGCTTTGTATTATATTTCAATAGAACCTTTTGCACATGAGGATTAAAAATTCACTACCGCGATCCGATTGAAATTTTCTATAGCAATCCTGTTCAAGAATACTTTCTAAAGCATGAGCAACTTCATCGCTGCTCTTTGATAGCAATATAATGGCATAGGCATACGGAGTAAAGACACTAATTGCCACTAGAATATATTTGTAGGGTGTATTTTGACGCTGTTGAATTGCGTCTAAAGTTAAAAGATCAGTTTGCATTACATGCAGAGGGAAAATGGCTTCAGTTTGTCGATATTGTTTGCCACGTAGCCTGCGATTCCAATGCAGTGTGTAACTCGTTTCATTTTCTAGATAATTTTTTGCTTTTTTTAATGTGCGACCATCTATGTCAGAGGCAGCCTTAGAAATTGTTGTGGGGGAACTTAGACTTCCCGCTTCACCAATATTTTCATGTTTTCAATATTTCAACATATTTTAAAACTTCATCCATTTTAAATGCAAACACGTAGTGTTATGTCCACTCCCCTTTTGCACACTGGAGGGTGAATCAATCCGTCTTCGCTTTTGTCGAGCAGCCACTGGTGTTATAAAATCATTGCTGCTGTTGCTGCTAGTATTTTACAAAATTGAATCTTCTTCTTTTTTAAATGGTGTTGGCGTTGTTGGAGGACTATATTCTCTTAGTTTCTTTAGACTTTGCTTATTGCTAAAAAGACTTTTGGTGAAGTTGTATGCATTTAGAAAGGTGTATAGATTATTTTCAAATGATAAAAGTCCTTTACGATTCGTAACCTTATCACAGATTAAATTAACTAGATTATAACTTTTTCCCAGAATTATAATTCGTTTCCCTGTGCTATTGACTTGAACTTGATGATCATCACCACCAGTTTCCAACATGAGATATGCTAATACTCTTTTACTCTGTTCTCGATAGGTCACAGGAAATGGGTTTCCAATTGATGTCGCTATGGAACTCAATTCCTTCTCCTTTGATTGCACTGCTGCAGAATGTTGAGGAGATATTTCCTGTTTATGGGGATCTGTGACGGTGATGGCTGGTCTCTCACGATAAGGTCTATGTTTGTCCACACGTCGCAATGCATCTTGAAGTAAAACTAGCCTTTTATCATCGGCAGTATTTTCGTCATTAATGAATTTGCTTAGATTGTCTTCAAAGTTTTCCACGGGTGAGATGACAAGTTCTAATAGTGTTAATTTATAGGGTTTATTCATCTAGAGAAAATTGCTTACAAGTTCTGCAATTATTGGTAGTAAAAGTGTAAAAAAGCTACCGCCCAATTGAAGGAGATGTTTTCTTTTAAAATAATTTCCTTTGTTTTTGGAAGCCAAGGCACAGTACAGTGGAACGATGTTGCTTTGTCTGTTGTCTAACACCTTCTGACAAGTGTACATTGATTCTGAGTTAAATTTATACAAAGTTCAGATATTAGATTAATGAAATCATTGTCAACACAATGTTTGAGTATGGCCTTCCTGAGTGGAGGTTTTGAAGCGCCTAAAATGGGGGGGGGGGGTTAAAATCTACCCTATGTGTTTGCTTGTGACCTAGAGCAGACTCTATCAAATAAAATTCACGTAGTTCCGGGGACGTGACCCTATTTTCATGTCCAGCACCTATTTGCAGACGACTCAATTCACTAATTATAAAGTCATCGTCAAAAGTGTCCCCGGAAACATTAGGTCCAACAATTTGCATAAGGCTATCCATTTCTTCAGTTGTAAATTGAAAATCCAGGGGGGTATTAAATGACGTACCTTCACTAGCATCATCCGGTGAAAGGGGACAATTGCCCATGATATTTTGAAGTCCTGGGCCAGGGAAGCCAGTTGTTTTCGTAACTTCCCCCTGAAAATAGAAAATGAATGGATTGAGTTTTTTCTTTGACGAAAGTTTTATCACAATTATAGCACACACTATTTTTTCTTAGTTGGATTTATTAAACAATTCATTCTTCTTTGAGGAAAGTTTTATCACAATTACAGGACACTATTTATTTTTTTCTTAGTCGGATTTATCAAACAATTTTTTTTCTTTGAGGAAAGTTTTATCACAATTAAATCACACTAATTATTTTTTTTCTTAGTCCGATTTGTATTCATCAAACAATTGTTTTTTTTCTTAATTGGATTCAAATTTATCAAACAAATGCATAATAAATTAAACATTTTTTTGCTTATAGCATTATTTACAAAACAAATGCATAATAAATTACAAATTTTGTTAATAACAGACACGCACAAACACACACACGTACACGCACACACACATGCGCACACACTCACACACACACACACACACACACACACACACACACACACACACACACACACCACACACACACACACACACACACACACACACACACACACACACACACACACACACACACACACACACACACACACACACACCACACACACACACACACACACACACACACACACACACACCACACACACACACACACACACACACACACACACACACACCACACACACACACACACACACACACACCACACACACACACACACACACACACACACACACACACACACACACACACACACACACACACACACACACACCACACACACACACACACACACACACACACACACACCACACACACACACACACACACACACACACACACACACACACACACACACCACACACACACACACACACACACACACACACCACACACACACACACACACACACACACACACACACACACACACACACACACACACACACACACACACACACACCACACACACACACACACACACACACACACACACACACACACACACACACACACACACACACACACACACACACACACACACACCACACACACACACACACACACACACACACACACACCACACACACACACACACACACACACACACCACACACACACACACACACACACACACACACACACACACACCACACACACACACACACACACACACACACACACACACACACACACACACACACACACACAACACACACACACACACACACACACACACACACACACACACACACACACACACACACACACACACACACACACACACACACACACACACACACACACACACACACACACACACACACACACACACCACACACACACACACACACACACACACACACACACACACACACACACACACACACACACACACACCACACACACACACACACACACACACACCACACACACACACACACACACACACACACACACACACACACACACACACACACACACACACACACACACACACACACACACACACACACACAACACACACACACACACACACACACACACACACACACACACACACACACACACACACACACACACACACACACACACACACACACACACACACACACACACATACACACACACACACACACACACACACACACACACACACACACACACACACACACACACACACACACACACACACACACACACACACACACACACACACACACACACACACACACACACACAATGAAAAAATTCCAGAAAGAACTTTGAAAAATCAAGAGAATGTAACTGTGACAAGGTAAACCACAACAAAATACTACTGAAATATTCCAACTATGAACTTTGAAAAATCAAGAGAATGTAACTGTGACAATGTAAACCACAGCAAAACTCTACTGAAATATTCCTACTCTTGCATTTCAACGAAAGAAATCCAAATGAACTTTGAAGAATCAAGAAAATGTAGCTGTGTCAAGGTAAACCATGACAAAACATTACTGAAATATTCCAACTCTTGCATTTCAACGAAACAATTCAAAATGAACTTTGAAAAATCAAGAAAATGTAACTGTGACAATGTAAACCACAGCAAAACTCTACTGAAATATTCCTACTCTTGCATTTCAACGAAAGAAATCCAAATGAACTTTGAAGAATCAAGAAAATGTAGCTGTGTCAAGGTAAACCATGACAAAACATTACTGAAATATTCCAACTCTTGCATTTCAACGAAACAATTCAAAATGAACTTTGAAAAATCAAGAAAATGTAACTGTGATATGGTAAACCCCGACAGAACACTACTGAAATATTCCAACTCACGCATTTCAACGAAAGAAATTCAAAATGAACTTTGAAAAATCAAGAGAATGTAGCTGTGAAAAGGTAAACCATGACAAAACACTACTGAAATATTCTAACTCATGCATTTCAATGAAAGAAATTCAAAATGAACTTTGAAAAATCAATAGAATGTAACTGTGACAAAGTAAACCACGACATAACACTACTGAAATAGTCCAACTCTTGCATTTCAATGAAAGAAATTCAAAATGAACTTTGAAAAATCAAGAGAATGTAACTGTGACACGGTAAACTACGACAGAACACTACTGAAATATTCCAACTCATGCATTTCAACGAAAGAAATTCAAAATGAACTTTGAAAAATCAAGAGAATGTAGCTGTGACAAGGTAAACCACAACAAAACACTACTGAAATATTCCAACCCTTGCATTTCAATGAAAGAAATTAAAAATGAACTTTGAAAAATTAAGAGAATTTAATTGTGACAAGGTAAACCACATCAAAACACTACTGAAATATTCCATGATAGAACATTACTGAAATATTCCAACTCTTGCATTTCAATGAAAGAAACTCAAAATAGACTTTGAAAAATCAAGAGAATGTAACTGTGATAAGGTAAACCACAACAAAACATTACTGAAATATTCCAATTCTTGCATTTCAATGAAAGAAATTCAAAATGAACTTTGAAAAATTAAGAGAATGTAACTATGATTAGGTAAACCACGACAAAACACTATTGAAATATTCCAACTCTTGCATTTCATCGAGAGAAAACCAAAATGAACTTTGAAAAATTAAGAGAATGTAAGTGTGACAAGGTAAACCACGACAAAACACTACTGAAATATTCCAACTCTTGCATTTCAACGAGAGAAAACCAAAATGAACTTTGAAAAATTAAGAGAATGTAAGTGTGACAGGGTAAACCACGACAAAACATTACTGAAATATTCCAACTCATGCATTTCAACGAAAAAACCACAATGAACTTTGAAAAATTTAGAGAATGTAATTGTGACTAGGTAAACCACGAAAAAACACTACTGAAATATACCAACTCTTGAATTTCAACGAGAGAAAACCAAAATGAACTTTGAAAAATTAAGAGAATGTAAGTGTGACAGGGTAAACCACGACAAAACATTACTGAAATATTCCAACTCATGCATTTCAACGAATGAAATTCAAAAAACGCTTTGAAAAATTAAGAGAATGTGACTGTGACAAGGTAAACCATGTCAAACCACTATTGAAATATTCCAACTCTAGCATTTCAACGAAAGAAAACCAAAATGAACTTTGAAAAATCAAGAGAATGTAACTGTGACACGGTAAACTATAACAAAACACAACTGAAATATTCCAACTCTTGCATTTCAATGAATGAAAACCAAAATGAACTTTGAAAAATCAAGAGAATGTAACTGTGACAAGGTAAACCATGACAAAACACTATTGAAATATTCCAGCTCTTGCACTTCAACGAAAGAAATTCAATGAACTTTAAAAAATTAAGGGAATGTAGCTGTGACAAGGTAAACTACAACAAAACACTACTAAAATATTCCAACTCTTGCATTTCAACGAAAGAAATACAAAATGAACTTTGAAAAATTAAGAGAATGTAACTGTGACAAGGTAAACCACGACAAGACACTACTGAAATAATCCAACTCTTGCATTTGAACAAAAGAAATTCAATGAACTTTGAAAAATTAAGAGAATGTAACTGCGACAAGGTAAACTATAACAAAAGACTACTGAAATATTCTAACTCGAACTTTGAAAAATTCGAACTTTGAAATATTCGAACTTTGAAAAATTAAAAGAATGTAACTGTGACAAGGTAAACCACGACAAGACACTACTGAAATAATCCAACTCTTGCATTTGAACAAAAGAAATTCAATGAACTTTGAAAAATTAAGAGAATGTAACTGCGACAAGGTAAACTATAACAAAAGACTACTGAAATATTCTAACTCTTGCATTTCAATGAAAGAAAACCAAAATGAACTTTGAAAAATTAAGAGAATGTAACTGTGACAAGGTAAACCACGACAAGACACTATTGAAATAATCCAACTCCTGCATTTCAACGAAAGAAATTCAAATGAACTTTGAAAAATCAAGAGAATGTAATTGTGACATGGTAAACCATGAAAAAGCACTACTGAAATATTCCAACTCTTGCATTTCAATGAAAGAAACTCGTAATGAACTTTGAAAAATCAATAGAATGTAACTGTGACAAGGTAAACCGCAACAAAACACTACTGAAATATTCCAACTCTTGCAATTCAATAAAAGAAAACCAAAATGAACTTTGAAAAATCAAGAGAATGTAACTGTGACAAGGTAAACCGCAACAAAACACTACTGAAATATTCCAACTCTTGCATTTCACCGAAAAAAATTCAAAATGAACTTTGAAAAATCAAGAAAATGTAACTGTGACACGGTAAACAACAACAAAACACTACTGAAATATTCCAACTCATGCATTTCAACGAAAGAAATTCAAAATGAACTTTGAAAAATCAAGAGAATGTAACTGTGACATGGTAAACCACAACAAAACATTAGTGAAATAATCCAACTCTTGCATTTCAATGAAAGAAATTCAAAATGAACTTTGAAAAATCAAGACAATGTAACTGTGACAAGGTAAACCACGACAAAACACTACTGAAATATTCCAACTCATGCATTTCAACGAAAGAAATTCAAAATGAACTTTAAAAATCAAGACAATGTAACTGTGACAAGGTAAACCACATCAAAACACTACTGAAATATTCCAACTCTTGCATTTCAATGAAAGAAATTCAAAATGAACTTTGAAAAATCAAGACAATGTAACTGTGACAAGGTAAACCACGACAAAACACTACTGAAATACTCCAACTCATGCATTTCAAGGAAAGAAATTCAAAATGAAATTTGAAAAATCAAGACAATGTAACTGTGACAAGGTAAACCACATCAAAACACTACTGAAATATTCCAACTCATGCATTTCAATGAAAGAAATTCAAAATGAACTTTGAAAAATCAATAGAATGTAACTGTGACAAAGTAAACCACGACATAACACTACTGAAATAGTCCAACTCTTGCATTTCAATGAAAGAAATTTAAAATGAACTTTGAAAAATCAAGAGAATGTAACTGTGACACGGTAAACTATGAAAAAACACTACTGAAATATTCCAACTCATGCATTTCAACGAAAGAAATTCAAAATGAACTTTGAAAAATCAAGAGAATGTAGCTGTGACAAGGTAAACCACAACAAAACACTACTGAAATACTCCAACCCTTGCATTTCAATGAAAGAAATTCAAAATGAACTTTGAAAAATCAAGAGAATGTAATTGTGACAAGGTAAACCACATCAAAACACTACTGAAATATTCCAACTCATGTATTTCAATGAAAGAAATTCATAAGGAACTTTGAAAAATCAAGACAATGTAACTGTGACAAGGTAAACCACGACAAAACACTACTGAAATATTCCAACTCATGCATTTCAACGAAAGAAATTCAAAATGAACTTTGAAAAATCAAGACAATGTAACTGTGACAAGGTAAACCACATCAAAACACTACTGAAATATTCCAACTCATGCATTTCAATGAAAGAAATTCAAAATGAACTTTGAAAAATCAATAGAATGTAACTGTGACAAAGTAAACCACGACATAACACTACTGAAATAGTCCAACTCTTGCATTTCAATGAAAGAAATTCAAAATGAACTTTGAAAAATCAAGAGAATGTAACTGTGACAGGGTAAACTACGACAAAACACTACTGAAATATTCCAACTCATGGATTTCAACGAAAGAAATTCAAAATGAACTTTGAAAAATCAAGAGAATGTAACTTTGACAAGGTAAACCACAACAAAACACTACTGAAATATTCCAACCCTTGCATTTCAATGAAAGATGCTATTTTGAAGCACATTGAGGAAAATGGGTTGACTCACCTAACGCAAAGAGAGTGAAAATATATTCTTTAATTACATTTCTGTCAATAAAAATACTTTTTGTGATGCTTTCTTTGATTAGACCCTCTAGATGACCTACACTACAGACACACACTAGACACTATAGTGTGTGTGTGTGTGTGTGTGTGTGTGTGTGTGTGTGTGTGTGTGTGTGTGTGTGTGTGTGTGTGTGTGTGTGTGACTTTGATGAAAGCAAATAATGCTTTAGTTAAATCTTTAAAGTTTTACCTTCCCGGAAAGGAAGGGGTGGGGCAATTTAAATGCTCTTATTTTTCGAATTCAAGGATTTTATCTACTCTTTAGATGATTGAGAGGCTTTCATAAAAATTTTTCTTTCACTAATTTTTTTTCTCCAGTAAAAGGGGAGCCGTTATTTATTCTAAATGTTTTCTTCTTTTTTAAGGATGATTTTGAGAAATGCCCCCCTCAATCAAAGAGGGCTAGGGTTCAAGATAAACCCCTATGAGGGCGTCAGTTGTCCAATATGGCCGCTGGCCGAGGCCCTCCAGCTCTACACTGCTTGCCCAAGTTTCATCTGCGCAAACACAATACACACTGGTCCAAAGATAAAGAGAGAGTGGATGGCTGCTTTTAATGCCGCAGCCCCACCTGCGCAAGATCATAAGGTTGCCCTCCCACACAAGCTAGCAGCAACACCCAAGGCCGCGATTTACCTGCTTCCTGTGTCCTCCATACTAGCTGCAATGCCTGGGCCTTCAAAAACTGCCCCTCTTAAACAAGGTCGTGAGGTTGCCTACCAGTATGCAATGCCAGGACCATCCAACACCCAGATACAGCCGAAATTTGGAGATGTAAGCATTTCTACCTCTAATTTCTATCCGCCTGGTTATAGAAATATCTATCTATTTCTTCCAACTTTTTTAGGCCGTTCTTTTCGCCATTTTTCAACACAGCAAAAGCATGTCAGAGATATTAAAAGGTTTTTTTTCTCCCAAAGAAAATATAATGTTCTCCCTTTGAATCCTGTAAAGTCCATACATTCACCCTGCTAAATTTGGTTAGTGAAGCCAAAAAAGACACTAAATTCTAGTCATAGTAAGGTTAGGTGATTTCTATTGCGATATAAACGAAAGGTTGATCTTGCTTCTACAAATTTCTTAATAAACAACTTTCTATCGGAATGAGTTGTGCACCATGACAAAAGATGGCTATCCATTTCAAACCATAGTTTTTTCCTAAGCAGATAAAGAGTATTAATATGAAATATTGTTTGGGGGATTGTTTGAACAAAATCGAAACCTGCTATGTCATGTTTTAGATTGTATTAAGCTGGAAATTTCAGGATAAAGTAGTGAATTAATTAAATACTACTAAGCGGATTTTTAAGAACACATGTAAATAATAATCCAATTTTAAAAATAGGGTTATTTAGACACTTTTAAAATAAGCTATTTTCTTTTATAGATTACACTGGTTCCATATTAATTGTCTCCGTCCTCGTTTTCAGTTGGAGAACACATTAATGCGCCTGTGGAGTTCATTCACAAAAATCCACCAATCAGTGAATGGTATGCTAATTCTCTAAAAATTCCAATTAATATTGATGATGATTTTCTAACTATTTATTTCACTGTAGAACATAGCACAGTTTAGCAAGGCAAAACAGCTAATTCAGATTTGGACTTACCCTTCCCCCAGTTTTGCAGTTTTTAGACGATTTTGCCAATGAATTAACAGAGAACCCTTCCCCCACTGATTACATGAACACACTTCAAACAAATGAAGTGTTTTCCCATAACCCATTTGTTGAACAAAGTGGGACTGGAGGGGGGGGGAGATAATATAAAAGAGAGGGAGGAGGAGGAGGGTGACAATACTCAATTTATGACATTTTATACTTCCAGGGATCAAATTCAATATTAAACACAATAGTTGTCTACACTGCGACTTTTGGGGGTCTATTTAATTCGCTTATGGGGGGGATTCTATATTTGACCCTATTGAAATTGTCCATGAATATGTAGATAATATTCGTGCACTCTTAGAAAACAAGATTCAGTTCTTGGGGGTAAGGATGCTATTAAGGCTTCAATTGTTTTAAAGGTATTTTATTTAAATGAGGGTAAAAGCTAAGCTTATGACCATTTTGTAAATACTGAGATGCTAGTGGTCTACCAACATTTGGAAAATTACAAAACAGTTTCCATGGACTGGGTAGGCTACATTATTATGCATCTCGAAAATTATAACGAGAATGGGAGTGGGTCTGTGGTTCTTTATATTGAAAATTTAAGTGTTAATATTTGTAAATTTAAAGAAAGATTTTATTTTAAGGGGCATAGGGATAAGGGTACAGTTTTAAAATATAATGCAGATTTAGAGGGTTGTCAAGGCGTTCAGCAAATCTGTTTTGAAACAGGTCAAAAATGTTTCATGTATGCTTTCCTCATGCCAGAATTCGAGCCTCTAGCACGTGATGCTACAAAGAAAAATTTAGAATACTTGGCTGTACAAGGGAAAGAGGGGTCCAATTTTCCTACTGTAGGTTTTTCATGTTTAGAGAAAAAATACCCAGTAACGTACAGGTCCATTGATAGTTTTGATAGGGCCAATGCCCATTTAAATACTGGCTTTACTGTGGTCCAGTATTAAACTGAATTTCAGGATGGAGCACGGTCTAATAAAAAGGGGGTGTTCCCAGTAAGGTACCCGTCAATTGAATTGGTGAAGCACTGAGTTTGGTTGTTGTACACACCACCTAGTGACCCCAATGCAATTGGCCATTTTAACCCAATTACAGACATCAGTAGACTTTTGGGAGGGGGAGGGATCTAGGGGTACGTTTCTACTGTCCAATATGCCAAGTTTTTCAACCAGACTGTTTTTTGAGCCAACATCTGTTTTTTAGGGGGTCAATTAGAGACATCGGAGCTTGCTCCATATACGATAACCCGACTGGTGATTGGTTATAAATAAAACGACTAATTTTTATTCCTCCTTGAGATTTTGTATAAAATGCTCTTACCTTACGATTTAATTTTCATAATGATTTGATATATCATAGATAGTACATTGAATATTATTAACTTTAAAGCAATGGATACGTCAATTTTCAATATGAGTATAGCTTACTAAATTTCTTAATTTATTTCCAAATAAAATCATTTTACCATCCCATTAATAAATTCAAATTTCAGGGGGACATAGCCCCCCTCCCCTCCAACAATACAAACCCTACAATAGTATGAGTATACTCGCTAGAAAACTTAAAGTACGCTCTTTTTTCCACTATGTAGACCTACATCCCCCCTCCTATGTTTACGAGTTTATTTCCTTAGTTTTAGTTATTTCGTTCAAAAATGTCCCTTTTCCTATTATCAAAAATCTTTTTGCCGGCCAAAAACCATATGTGTTTATAATTACAGAAGGAGTCCCTTTTGAAGCCAGAGTTCAAACATGTCTTATCTGAGTTATGAAAACAAAAGGTTGATGATTAAGACGGGGTTTGTGTAATTCTAGCCAGAAACTTAGGATTTATATACAACCAAATCGTATTCAAATATTTTCTTGGGGAGAAATTTTAAGTTTTGTATTAATTTGGATTTTAGATCACATTTAACAAATTTAGTGGTAGTTAGGTGAAAGTAAGCATAAATATTTTAATTTATAGTCTAATTGCATGGCTACTAGAGGAACAATGAGCATTTTT
>CM051270.1:62131410-62161410 GCA_027921565.1 Artemia sinica | reverse complement strand
TATTGAGGGACCTTCCATCATAAAACCAGTGATACAACAACAAAGTATTTCAATGAAACCCCCCTCAACACAACATATATCCGCATCTTGTCATAACAGAGAGCGTTCAACGCTTAAGGAGTCATAGAAAAATACACAATGAAAATACCCCCTTGCACAATTTCAAACATTCGAGTGATACAAGAAAATGGAAAAGGATGCTTGTAAAAACACAGAAAAAAGATAGACATTCCCTTCTGTTTAAGGGAAGAAATGTGAGACGCTATACTCAGTTAAACCATGCAATGAAATATCCTATAGTATCGTTATGCTAAATTTCCTATTCGATCTGTGAATGTTCCTTCTAAAAGCAGTATTTTTATGTTTTCGAATAAAATTCGTTGATTTTTTTTAATGTTCGCATAACTCAAAAGGTCCAGAGGTTCTTAGAATATATTTTATAACCCCAAATTTGAAATGGGGGACTCACTAAGTTTCGCAAAATATGTTCTTCCATTCATAGTCCTATTCACAAGAACCAACTGATCGTCCATCTTGCAGTTTTAATGTTTTATACATTATATTTTAGAAATTAGGGTTATTGCTATCATTATCATTGTCAATAAACAAAATATAATCTAGTGTTTTTGTTTTTTTCGGTTCAATGGATAATATCCAAACATATGCGACTTGAATTTCACTTTAGATTTGGATATATTTATACATATTTCAGAGTGAGTTTGGAGGGAAGGGGGAGTTTTTCAGAGGGAAGTAAAGAGCAAAGTTGAAACTTAAAACGGACAAAAATTATTAATTTACAGCCTATTTAATATATATAAATATAACTAGCAAAAATAAACCAACTAATTATGTTTCCCTATGCTTTTGTGATTATACAAAACTAGCGCTTTACATTACTCAAAAGGTCCAGAGGTTCTTAGAATATATTTTATACCCTCAAAGTTGAAATGGGGGACTCACTAAGTTTCGCAAAATATATTCTCCTATTCATAGTTCTATTCACAAGAACCAACTGATCGTCCATCTTGCAGCTTTAATGTTTTATACATTATATTTTAGAAATGAAGGTTATTGCTATCATTATCTTGTCAATCAACAAAATCTAATCTAGTGTTTTTGTTTGTTTTTTTCGGTTCAACGGATAATATCCAAACATATGCGACTTGAATTTCACTTTAGATTTGGATATATTTATACATATTTCATAGTGAGTTTGGAGGGAAGGGGGAGTTTTCAGAGGGAAGTAAAGAGCAAAGTTGAAACTTAAAACGGACAAAAATTATTAATTTACAGCCTATTTAATATATATTAATATAAATAGCAAAAATAAACCAACTAATTATGTTTCCCTATGCTTTTGTGATTATACAAAACTAGCGCTTTACATTACTCAAAAGGCCCAGAGGTTCTTAGAATATATTTTATACCCCCAAAATTGAAATGGGGGACTCACCAAGCTCGCAAAACATATTCTCCTATTCATAGTTCTATTCACAAGAACCAACTGATCGTCCATCTTGTAGTTTTAATGTTTTATACATTATATTTTAGAGATTAAGGTTATTGCTATCATTATCATTGTCAATCAACAAAATCTAATCTAGTGTTTTTGTTTTTTTTTTCGGTTCAACGGATAATATCCAAACATATGCGACTTGAATTTCACTTTAGATTTGGATATATTTATACATATTTCGTAGTGAGTTTGGAGGGAAGGGGGAGTTTTTCAGAGGGAAGTAAAGAGCAAAGTTGAAACTTAAAACGGACAAAAATTATTAATTTACAGCCTATTTAATATATATTAATATAACTAGTAGAAATAAACCAACTAATTATGTTTCCCTATGCTTTTATGACTATACAAAACTAGCGCTTTACATTACTCAAAAGGTCCTGAGGTTCTTAGAATATATTTTGTACCCCCAAAATTAAAATTGGGGACTCACCAAGTTTCGTAAAATATGTTTTTTTATTCATAGTTCTATTCACAAGAACCAACTGATCGTCCATCGTGCGGTTTTAATGTTTTATAATTATATTTTAGAAATTAAGGATACTGCTATCATTATCGTTGTCAATCGACAAAATCTAATCTAGTGTTTTTGTTGTTTATTCCGGTTCAACGGATAATATCCTTTCAATCAATCAATCAATTTATTCAATCAATAAACTTAACAAAATAAACTTCAATATAAACTCCCCCGTAAGGCTCTATGGCCAGGAACAAAACAGGGGAGAAACAAAATGAAGCAAATACATAAAAAACAAAAACATTTTCAGCATCAAAAATTCACACCTTTAAGAGACTCAACACAAGAAAAATAAAATAAATAAACAAAAAATATTAAAAAAACTAAACAAGAAAAAAAATCATAAAATACAAAGATCCACATAAAAAAAGAAGAGAGAGAAAAAAAAATAAAAAAATCAAAAACTAAACAGGGGACTACCAAGCAATCAATTTATTCCGTGCGGACTACCCTATGATCAATCAAATCAATCAATTTATTCAACCAATAAATTTAGGACAAAAACACTTCAATATAGAACCTTCCTTAAGGTTCTATGGCCAAGAAAAAAAAACAACAGGGGAGAAACAGAAATAGCATAAATACTAAAAAAAAGAAGGTAATTTCAACATAATGCATTTCAACCTTTCAAAGACTCAACACACACACACACACACAAAACAAAACAAAAAAGAAAAAAAAACAATAATCAAAAGACCCAGACAAAAAGCGATTTTTATAAGACCCCACCCCCAAACAAAAAAAGAGGTAGGACAATCCTATAAATTAAACCAAGTTCCAAAAATATAATTGAAACCAAGCCACAAAAAATAATAGACAAACTCAGTACCCTCACAACAAACGTTTCCAACTCAGGCTATTCACCCCCTCCCCCCCCCCCAAAAAAAAAAGTAAAATGAAAAAAGAATAATAAATTTAAACATGAAAAATCTATAATTGTATGACAAGCAAATAATGGATTAAAGGCAGGCCTCAAAGATGGAGTAAACAAAATATTAATATTCCTTGAATTGCGAAGATGATACGAAGACCTATCAGCGATGAAAGAAGGAATAATTTGAAGGACTGTGGGAACATCACCATGAATTTGATGAAAAGTGAAAGACATGCACGAAAGAATTTAGAGAGACTGCAAATCAAGTAATGGGATAGTTGAGTTGGATGTAGAGCAATTTGTTTCCTGTATAAGCCTTCTTGCCTTATCATATAGCTTAGAAAGTGGTTTCAAAAAAGAAGAGAAAGTTGACATCCATATTGTAGGGCAATAAGAGACGAAGGACTGAACTTAGCAGTGGAACAGAATTTTAAAAACTGATCCAGGAAAAATGTCTTTTAGCTTCCTCAAAATTCCAAGACTCCTGAGATCTTCATATTAATTAGTCCAATATGATGCTTAAATGAAAGTTTTTCATCGAGAAGAATACCGAAAAATCGGACATATCGTTCCTTAGGTCTACTGAGAGAGCCCCTTGAAAGCTCTATATTAGTTAACTCAGGGCACGCCAGAGAAATATGGGAAAATATTAGAAAACTTGACTTAGCAACATTTAGGGCAAGGCAATTTGCATGAAACCAAAGAACAACTCTTTCAAAAAGGTCAACTAATTTGGGAAGCATCTCAGACTCAGTTCCTACTACAGTACCAACGGTACTTTCATCAGCAAAAGCAACGAGAGTGTCCACATCCTGAGACGATGGATTTTTTTTTTAGCATAGAAAGATTTAGGATGACATAGGCAACAGCACAGTGTAGGTTTTTGATTCTAAACCGCAACTATAAGATCATTAACATAAATCAAAACAGAAACGGTCCAAGAACAGAGCCTTGAGGAACACCAAACTCAACTTCAGACAAAAGGTGGGAAAGGGAGTCTACGGAGATAGTTCTACTTGACAAATAGGAATCAAACCAAGCATGAGCCTGTCCTCTTACACTATTGTGTGATAGCTTATACAGCAGAATCTCATAGGAATATAGCTGCAACACTCAAACCAGAGTCAAGCGCGGTTTGGAGAAAATTTAAAAGAGTTACACACGCATGACCCGTAGAATGTTTAGCTCGGAAGCCAAAATGAAAATCATGAAAAAATCTTTTAGCTTCTAGAAAAACAAGTAGACGGGAAAGCATGGTCTTTTCAAAAATTTTGCTAAGAACAGACAGCAAAGATATAGGACGATAATTGGCTGGATCACTTCTTGGTCCACCTTTATATAGAACAATTGCTCTAGCTCGCCTAAGAAAACTGGGGAAAATCCCATTTTCAAAATAAAGATTTATAAGCTTTGTCAATGGAGAGATGATTGAAGGAAGAATGAATTTAACTACCATAGTTGGAATACAGTCAGGGCCAGACGACGAAGAACCCTTCAAGCTATTTACAATCCTGGCTACTTCAACAACAGAAACAGGATATAACACCATCAATTTGAGACAAGGCGGACCAAGATAAGATTTGTAATCTGGTTGTGACTGTGAAGACCTGACTGAAGAAGCAGTGGTTTTCCCAATGTTGGCAAAATAAGATATAAATACTTCTTGAACAGATGAAATACCCTCAACAACCACATCACTGACTGTAAGTCTTGGAGGGATAAAAGGAGCCTGAGAAGAATGCTTGAGGACGGAATTGATCACTTGCCAGGTTTTTCGAATATCATTCCCACAATCCGAGATTTTTTGGAATAATAAAGGAATTTAGCCTTCCGGTATAAAGAATTGAAAACATTCCTGTAGAGTTTGAATTGCTGAAGACGTGCAGCACTCAAAGATGGCTTTGCTGACTTAAAAGCTTTGCAAATATTATTTTTTCTTCTCCAACTATTTAGAAGACCAGGGGTCATACATGGGTTAAGAGTAGTAGATCTTTTTGACCTAGAAGTAGAGGAAGACAGAGCCCATACGTCAAAAATAGACTCCTTTGCTGACTCATAAAAGGAATCAAACTTTGAACAAAAATTATTATCCTCACCAAAAATATTCCATCCCTTCTCAGCTAAATGAGATCTAAGGCGGATCAATTCATTCAAACCAAACCTAAAAGAAGCTGAAGCTGATGCTAGAGTGTCCCTATTCAATATATTTTCAAGGATAAAACTGGAAAATACAGGAAAATGGTCTGAAATACCACTCACTACAACAGAATTCCGAACCAAATTAAGAGACCCAAAAATATTATCAATTAAAGACGCTGACGTATCGGTTACACGTGTCGGAAAACACGTTGTTGGTAGAACCCCAGCAGCGAGCATACCTGAGAGAAAATCCACCGTAGTAGAGGAAGCCATGTCAATTAGATTTAAGTCTCCCATTATTACAAGTCACATGGATGTCTGCCTATTAAATCCAAGACCTCATCAAGAACCTGAAGAAAAGAAGGGACTAATCCACTGGGAGATCTATAAACATTACCAATTATCAAAACCTTATTTTTTAATTTAATTTCAATAAACTGAGATTCAAAAACCCCTTCGTCATTCCTTGACAGATCGCTTCGAACAGTATAGGCAAAAATGTTAGAAATATAAATTACTAGTCCACCCATTGCCATCCTTCTGTGATTTAGTCACTCTATTCTGTAACCGGGTATATCTAAAAGCATTTCATTGCTATAATTAAGAAAAGTCTCACATAATCCGATAACATCGGGTCGCCCGTCAAAAACCATCTGCCTCAACTGATCAATCGATGAGCATAGACCCTGAGTATTAAGTTGAGGGACCGAAAAACGATCATCTCGTCCAGGGTTGCCACCGTCAGTAGGATTTTACTAGATCTAGTAAAAAAATAATCTAGTAAATTTAGAGGATCTAGTAAATTTCCCGAAATCTAGTAAAAACTAGTAAAAAGTCATGATTTATAGTAAACAAAACTTTTTTTGTTTTCAATGAATTCGGGAAAAAAACTATCATAAATATATGACAATTTACCATTTTTTCTTCTCTGTGTGTTTAGAGACAGACAAGCAGTCACCTATTTCCATAAACAGACACTTCACTTTCGGCATCTAAAGGTTGACAAATTCATCTTTCTGTGTATCAAATCTTGCCAAGTAAAAATGAAGCTGTAATGACACTTGGATTCGTGATGATTGAGAATCTATTGGAATCAAAACAAAAGCCACCTAAAACAAAAACCACCCAAGGTGATTAAATGAATCTCCTCAGTCTGAAAATTTTTATTGAGGAAAAAGGAGCATGCTGAGAGAAATTAAAAGTAAGTTGAAAAGTAACATTATATATATATATATATATATATATATATATATATATATATATATATATATATATATATATATATATATATATATATATATATATATATATATATAATATATATATATATATATATATATATATATATATATATATATATATATTATATATATATATATATATATATATATATATATATATACATATATATATATATATATATATATATATATATATATATATATATATATAATATATATATATATATATATATATATATATATATATATATATATATATATATATATTATATATATATATATATATATATATATATATATATATATATATATATATATATATATATATATATATATATATGTAGGTGTTAAGAAACAGTTATCACTCCATAATATGCCAAAAAATTGTAGTTACCAAACTTTGAAAGCAGTGAAAATTAGTTTTTTCAGAATTGCATAAAACGATTCATTTTACTTGTAGATAGAAGGTTTATCATCCTTTCATTCTAGGGTAGAACTAACGTAAATAGTAATATTTGTGGGTTGGGGCAATTGCGGGTGGGGCACTCTTAATTGAGTCAAGGTCTAAAGCTATGATATAGGTTTGATACATTAATAAACATTTATTGTTGTCAGATATTGAATATTCGTCCCATTGTTTATATTTGAGTCTCTTAACTAAATTAAATAAAAAGCAAGTTTTTTAAACTGAAAGTAAGGAGCGACATTAAAACTTAAAACGAACAGAAATTATTCCGTATATGAAAGGGGCTGTCCCCTCCTCAACGCCTCGCTCTTTACGCTAAAGTTTTTTATTGTTTTAAAAAATAAAGTTGTGAGACAGAGTCAAACTTTAGCGTAAAGAGCGAAACGTTGAGGAGGGGACAGCCCCTTTCATATACGGAATAATTTCTGTTCGTTTTAAGTTTTAATGTCGCTCCTTACTTTCAGTTTAAAAAACTTGTTTTTTTTATTTAATTTCTGATCGTTTTTTATTTAATGCAGCTTTTATTTTGGCTCACCGTCATTGAATAAGTAAACAAAATTTGCATAAAAATTTTACTTTTCTTCTGCTAAATGGCTGTCTCTAAATTTGGTTCTGACGTAATTTACAAATTAACTTACGCAATGAACTTCTATATTCGTATATTTTTCTTCTGGCAAAAAATACAAAGTTGCAGATTTTTGCAGATATGACCTTGAAAACTATGTTATAGGGTTTTCTGATACGCTGAATCTGACGGTGTGATTTTCATTAAAATTCTTTCACTTTTAGGGGATGTTTCCTTCCTCTTTAAAAAACTAGGTAAATTTTCTCAAGCTCGTAGTCTTTGATGAGCAATACTAAACTTAATAAAATTCATATATTTAGAATCAACCTTATAAGCCCATTCTTTTGATACATTTATTGACATCAGAGTTCCGTTTTAAAAATTTTTGACTACTATTGAGCCGTATCGCTTGTTTTTTTTATTGTTTTATTTTTATTACATATATGTTATTACGTATGTGATGGGGTTCTCCCCTTAGTCAATACCACGCTCTTTACGTTAAAAGTAAAAAAGAAATTAATTCACAAACCCCTGAATCACAAAGGCCGTTTAATTAGAATGGATAGCTCTTTTGAAAGCACTAAAAAAAACTGTAGCGTAAAGAGCGAGGTATTGACTTGGGGGAGAACCCCCTCATATACGTAATAATTTCTGTTCATTTTAAGTTCTAATGTTGCTTCTTACTTTCAGTTGAAAAAACTGGTTTTTTTAATTTTATTTCTGATCGTTTTTTAAATAATGCTTGGAAATCCGCCGCCCCCTTCATAGAAATGTCCCTTACCCCAAAGAAACATCCTCCATGGAAAGATTCTCCCGAGTAACCCCCTCCTCCAAACCCCCCCCCCTCCACCACCAGAAAAAATTCTTCCTGAAAATGTCTGTATACTTCCCAATAACCAATACAATATGTAAGCAATGGGCAAAGTTCATATCTTGCTGCCCTTCCCCTGGGAACTGTGGGGGATTAAGTCATCTTAAAAGACATATTGATTAGATTTTCGACTATGCTGAACAAAATGGCTATCTCAAAATTTTTAATTGGGTGACTTTGACAAAAAATGAGCGTGGGATGGGGCCTAGTTGCCCTCCACTTTTTGGTCACTTAAAAAGGGCACTAGGACTTTTAATTTCCGTTCCAATGAGCCCTCTTACGATATTCTAGGACCACTGGGTCAATACGATTACCCCTGGGGAAAAGAAAAAAAAATAAAAACAAACAAACAAATAAACACGCACCCGTGATCTTTCTTCTGGCAAAAAATGCTAAATTCCACATTTTTGTAGATAGGAGCTTGAAACCTCTACATAAGGGTTTTCTGATACGCTGAATATGATGGTGTGATTTTCATTAAGGATTTATAACTTTTAGGGAGTCTTTCCACCTTTTTCGAAAATCAGCCAAATTTTCTCAGGCAAGTAACTTTTGATGGGTAAGATTAAACTTTATGAAACTTATATATTTGAAATCAGAATTAAAATCTGATTCTTTTGATGTATCTATTGGTACCAAAATCCCGTTTTTAGATTTTCGGTTACCATTGAGCCGGGTCGCTCCTTACTTACAGTTCGTTACCACGAACTGTTTGAAAATGGCTGCTGACCACTATGGTAGGTGAATGCCGTGAACTTGAGTGCGTCTTCTCTTCTGAATGAGATGACATATGGTTTCAGTCTGCACAGGGGCGAATCCAGGATTTTTTAGGGGGGGGGGGCAAAATAGGTTGATCGGAAAATTTTTTTAGGGGGGGGGGCAAAATAGGTTGATGCGATAAACTTGCGTTATGAGCAATTTTAATTAACGCAAACTTGAGTTTGCGTTAATTAAACGGAGGAAAACGATCACGGAGGAAAACTATTCTCCGTCACGTTTCACAGTTGGACCTCGAAAATCCGTGCAAATTTTGGAAAGCCTTGTCCCTTTTTAAAGACGCTGCTGGAAATGAACTGTTTCCATACTTGCCAATGTTCTTTCTGACTCTCTGCATCTTGCCCCATTCAGGTGCTGTACAGTTCTCGATTTTGTCTGTCATAAAAACCAAAAATCGGAATAAGCTAAATATCTCGACTGTTTAGGCCCTTATGAAAACAAAGCAACTTGTCCTCAGGTCGTCAAGTGGAGTCCATGACAGGGTGATCCCCAGCGATTTGACTCGGGCTAGCAAGAAATGGAAACAGGTGGATCCCTTGAGTCAGAATTCGACACAAGGCGATGCTTTAAATTCGGATGAGGACGAGGCCGAGTAAAGCCTTTTAAGTGCGAATTTTTTAATTATGACTACATGTTTTTCTTTTTACTATAAAATTTGTATGATTTACCTGACCTGAAGACTATTGACAAAATGGTATTCTTTAAACTAATTATTGTATGTTACATAAGTTTTCTTTTTCTTGGCAGTCCTAGTCCAATTTGAGGTGTACTTGTTAACTTACATAATTTTACAACTAAACCTTTAGCCGATTACGTCATTTCCGTTTTGAAGTGACATAGATTAAATTGGTTTTTGATTCCCTAGAATACGAACGAGAAAGAATCCAGAAAAAATAAGTTAAAAAACAATCATAAATTAATTGCTTTAAAATCTGCCAGATATCTTTGTAAGCAGCTTATCCCGAATTTAAAGACCAGCCCAATTAGTGTTTTAAAACTGGCAAATTTCCTCCTGAAAATGCAAAATTGAAGGGTTTAGATTTCAAACCTAAAAACGGAAACTGGGGGACAAATTTCATAAGTCGTCACTTTCAAACACACCTCAGATTCTTAGCACTTCATCGCCTGAATTGCTTCGTGATGACTTATAGCTGTATATCTCGATGATTGTTTTTTACTTTTTCAATATATCTGGATTTTATGACCTGAAGAACGTCGATAAATTTAAAGCTGGGCTTCACCAGAATGCAAAATTTCCAGAATCCAACATTTCCAGAATCCAACATTCCAGACTATTGTTTGACGTCTTGCATACACCGCATCTGGAATATAAAGCCTATCCAGTAGTACATCCAGACAATCCAAAAAGATGTTTTTTGAACTTGTAGGTTTCCGGAATTTTCAATCATACTATGAAAACGAAAGAAAAGAGGAAAAGAGAAAAAAAAGAAGAAAAAAGAAAAAAAATTGTGAAAATCGTACTAATTATCTTCCTATAGTAAAAATCGATGCTTGATGGTGCAAAAAAATTTTTTGAGCATTTAGTAAAAACAGATGCGATCTAGTAAATTTTTCCTTTCCAATTTAGTAAATTCTTCCAGGTCAGGGTGGCAACCCTGATCTCGTCTAGTAACCCGGAGTAGGTTTTAGGCTTCTGCAGTGAGGCGATACCCAAGCTCTTGTTTGTAGTTATTTTTATTCGATTCAAACTTGATTTGTATATTCTTTTTAAGTTTCACTCGTTTTAAGATTTATTTATTTATTTATATTAATATATATTGTGTGTTTGTTCGTATTGATTGTTTATTTAATTTCTGTTCGTTTTAAGTTTCATTTATACTTTAATAGCAAAACATTTGTTTTCGTTTTAAGCTTGATTTTCATATTCAATCGAAGCATTACTCGCTTTAAGATCTATTTATTCATTTATATTATTACTTGTTGTATGTTTTTTGCTATGATTGTTTATTAAATTTCTGTTCGTTTTGGGTTTCATTTATTCTTTAATAGTAATTTCTGGTCGTTTTGAGTTTGAATTTTAACAGGTATTCGTATCAACTGAGCTTAAGTTTAAAATGGCCTTTACTTTTCTTTGAAAAACATATTTTTTGGAAAGTTTTTTTTTAATTAATTAGAATAAATAACCGAGTCAAACTCAAAACGAGCAAAAAATAACATGAGCAGTGCAGACAACGCCCATGCCTTCTTTAGACCGGAACATAATTTGCACTTTACAGAAAAAAATATATTTTAAATGTTTTTGCTTTTTTGACTTTAATAAATGAAAACAAAATCTTGAAACTTTAAGGAATTAAAATCAGGACTTGTATATTAAACTGACAATCCACGTTCATTTTTTTTTAAGAATAAAGTGTCCAAAAATTGCTAATGACTGCTGTTAAAAAAAAACTGAAGCATCTTTCTCTTACTGAAGGACTAAAAAGTCAAATACTTGTCAAAATTCCAAATATTCGCTGTTTTTTTTTGGGGGAGGATCCAGGAGGCAGGCGGGCTGTGCCCCCAATATTTTCTGGGGCTTTTTCTTTTTTTTTTCTTTTTTACTCTTTTTTAAATTAAACTTGTCAATTTGGTTCATTTCTGGCACCCTTGTCACATTGTCCCCCCCCATGATTTTGTTCTAGATCCGCCTTTGTTTTTGGCTGATGCTGAAAAAATAAATTCAGGTTGTTTGATGGATATTTGATTCATAACGTTGTAATAAAAGGAGCGCTATTCTAATTATATTTTGTGTTTAATAAAGGAAAAATAACACTCTAGCCTTAAAAGGGGTGGTGACAACACATTTATTTGTGGGGATTTCCGCTGTTTGTCTTAAGTTTAGGTTAATTGTTCGCTGGAGACTCTGCTCTTTCAGGTTCTTCATTCATTGAAAATCAACTACATTAGTTTATTATATCTATTATTTATAATATATTGCTTGGTATCATATTTTTAGCTTCAGGTTATTAATTATCTATTAATTACAATCTAACTTATTTTCGTACTAACTTTTTTTGCTTCTTGAATTGATTATTGGATCACTTATTATTTATTAATTTCAATCTAATTTGTTTGAGCATTGATTTTTAAATTTGTTCTATGCTTATAAAATAATCATTTTTTTATTTGCCTATATTAACATCTTGATGCGAGTATGCATGTCTTTGAAATTAGATATTGTTTTTCCTTTTGTCAAGTCTTAGGGGGGGGGGGGTCTGAAATCTTATTTATGAATCTACTTCACACTGGATTTTTCCGTAGAAATTATAAGAAAGCTTAATTGGCCGAGAGTTTGATGTTTTGCACTAGTCGAAAACATTCTAATAAATGAAAGAGATATGTCAATTAGAAATTGTAACGCTGATAAAAAAAAAATAAAAAAAATGTACATCCAGTCTGCAATATTCATAAGAATTCGTGCTTCCAAAAATTATGGTTTGCCGAAGTAAAACTTTTAACCAGTTAAAAAATCAAATCACCTTGTTCCTGAATAAAATTAAATATAAAAAAACAAGTTTTTTAAACTGAAAGTAAGGAGCGACATTAAAACTTAAAACGAACAGAAATTATTCCGTATATGAAAGGGGCTGTCCCCTCCTCAACGCCTCGCTCTTTACGCTAAAGTTTTTTATTGTTTTAAAAAATAAAGTTGTGAGACAGATTCAAACTTTAGCGTAAAGAGCGAGGCGTTGAGGAGGGGACAGCCCCTTTCATATACGGAATAATTTCTGTTCGTTTTAAGTTTTAATGTCGCTCCTTACTTTCAGTTTAAAAAACTTGCTTTTTTTATTTAATTTCTGATCGTTTTTTAGTTAATGCAGCTTTTATTTTCATAAAAATTTTACTTTTCTTTTGCTAAATGGATGTCTTTACAAATTAACTTACGTAACTAACTTCTATATTCTTATATTTTTCTTCTGGCGAAAAATACAAAGTTGCAGATTTTTGCAGATATGAGCTTGAAACCTATGTAATAGGGTTTTCTTTTACGCTGAATCTGACGGTGTGATTTTCATCAAAATTCTTTCACTTGTAGGGGATGTTTCCCCCCTCTTTAAAAAATCGAGTAAATTTTCTCAGGCTCGTAGCCTTTGATAAGTAATACTTAACTTAATAAAATTTATATATTTAGAATCAGCATTATAAACACATTCTTTTGATACATTTATTGACAACAAAATTCCGTTTTTAAAAGTTTCGATCACTATTGAGCCGTATCGCTTTTTTTTTATTGTTTTTTTTTTATTACGTATATGTTATTACGTATATGAGGGGGTTCTCCCCTTAGTCAATACCACACTCTTTACGTTAAAAGTTAAAAAAAAATTTGATTCACAAACCCCTGAATCACAAAGGTCGTTTAATTAGAATAGATAGCTCTTTTGAAAGCACTAAAAAAAAACTGTAGCGTAAAGAGTGAGGTATTGACTTGAGGGAGAACCCCCTCACATACGTTATAATTTCTGTTCGTTTTAAGTTCTAATATTCCTTCTTACATTTCAGTTGAAAAAACTTGTTTTTTTTTATTTAATTTCTGATCGTTTTTTAAATAATGCTTGGAAATCCGGCGCCCCCTTCATAGAAATGT
Source organism: Artemia sinica (assembly GCA_027921565.1). Taxonomy (NCBI): domain Eukaryota; kingdom Metazoa; phylum Arthropoda; class Branchiopoda; order Anostraca; family Artemiidae; genus Artemia; species Artemia sinica. Next base: position 62,147,859 of record CM051270.1, on the reverse strand, counting down.
CCCTTACCCCAAAGAAACATCCTCCACGGAAATATTCTCCAGAGTAACCCCTCCTCTAGCCCCCCCCCCCAGAAAAAATCCTTCCTGAAAATGGTTGTATACTTCCCAATAACCAATAAATAATGCTGGCAAGTCCGGCGCCCCCTTCATGGCAATTTGCCTTCCCCCATGAAAAATTCCTTCATGAACAGATCCTCCAACATAACCACTGACCCACCCTTCCCTCCCACTACCAGAAAAAAAACCTCCTGAAAACTTCTGTATACTTCCCAATAACCAATACTATATGTTAACATTGGGTAAAGTTCATAACTTTTAGCCCTCCCTCTGGGAACTTCGGGGGATTAAGTCATCCTAAAAGACATATTTATCATATTTTCGACCATGCTGAATAAAATGGCTATCTCAAAATTTTGATCGGGTGACTTTGGGAAAAAAATAAGCGTGGGAGGGGGCCTAGTTGCCCTCCATTTTTTTTGGTCACTTAAAAAGGGCACTAGAATTTTAATTTCCGTTCCAATGAGCCCTCCCACGATATTCTAGGACCACTGGGTCGATACAATCACCCCTGGGGAAAAGCAACAACAAACAAACAAACAAATAAACACGCATCCGTGATCTTTCTTCTGGCAAAAAATGTAAAATTCCACATTTTTTTAGATAAGAGCTTGAAACCTTTACAGTAGGGTTCTCTGATACACTGAATATGATGGTTTGATTTTCATTAAGGTTGTATAGCTTTTAGGGGGTCTTTCCCCCTTTTTTTGAAAATCAGCCAAATTTTCTCAGGCGCGTAACTTTTGATGGGTAGCACTAAACTTGATGAAATCTATATATTTTAAATCAGAATTGAAATTTGATTCTTTTGATATATCTATTGGTATCAAAAACCCGTTTTCTAGAGTTTTGGTTACCATTGAGCCGGGTCGCTCCTTACTTACAGTTCGTTACCACGAACTGTTTGAAAGGTGATTTTTCACATGAAAGTAATATCAAATTGAGTACAAAATAGGGTATACATTAACTTAAGAAAAACAGAGGAATATTGACAGGAGACAAATATTAACGCTCATGTAAGCATGCTTTTAAATGATGTTAATTTTCTTTTAATAAGAAAAACGTAATTTTCGATATGCCTACTTCAGCCTACTTGCTCTTTACTGAAATTAAATAAAAAAACAAGTTTTTTAAACTGAAAGTAAGGAGCGACATTAAAACTTAAAACGAACAGAAATTATTCCATATATGAAAGGGGCTGTCCCCTCCTCAACGCCTCGCTATTTACGCTAAAGTTTTTTATTGTTTTAAAAAATAAAGTTGTGAGACAGAGTCAAACTTTAGCGTAAAGAGCGAGGCGTTGAGGAGGGGACAGCCCCTTCCATATACGGAATAATTTCTGTTCGTTTTAAGTTTTAATGTCGCTCCTTACTTTCAGTTTAAAAAACTTGTTTTTTTTATTTAATTTCTGATCGTTTTTTAGTTAATGCAGCTTTTATTTGCATAAAAATTTTACTTTTCTTTTGCTAAATGGATGTCTTTACAAATTAACTTACCTAACTAACTTCTATATTCGTATATTTTTCTTCTGGCAAAAAATACAGAGTTGCAGATTTTTGCAGATATGAGCTTGAAACCTATGTAATAGGGTTTTCTGATACGCTGAATCTGACGGTGTGATTTTCATTAAAATTCTTTCACTTGTAGGGGATGTTTCCCCCCTCTTTAAAAATCGAGTAAATTTTCTCAGGCTCGTAGCCTTTGATGAGTAACACTAAACTTAATAAAATTTATATATTTAGGATCAGCATTATAAACACATTCTTTTGATACATTTATTGACATCAAAATTCCGTTTTTAAAAGTTTTGATTACTATTGAGCCGTATCGCTTCTTTTTTTATTGTTTTTTTTTATTACGTATATGTTATTACGTATATGAAGGGGTTCTCCCCTTAGTCAATACCACGCTCTTTACGTTAAAAGTAAAAAAAAAAATTGATTTACAAACCCCTGAATCACAAAGGCCGTTTAATTAGAATAGATAGCTCTTTTGAAAGCACTAAAAAAAAATGTAGTGCAAAGAGCGAGGTATTGACTTGGGGGAGAACCCCCTCACATACGTTATAATTTTTGTTCGTTTTAAGTTCTTATATTCCTTCTTACATTTCAGTTGAAAAAACTTGTTTTTTTTTTTAATTTCTGATCGTTTTTTAAATAATGCTTGGAAATCCGGCGCCCCCTTCATAGAAATGTCCCTTACCCCAAAGAAATATCCTCCACGGAAATATTCTCCAGAGTAACCCCCTCCTCTAGCCCCCCCCCCCCCTCCAGAAAAAATCCTTCCTGAAAATGGTTGTATACTTCCCAATAACCAATAAATAATGCTGGCAAGTCCGGCGCCCCCTTCATGGCAATTTCCCTTCCCCCATGAAAACTTCCTTCATGAACAGATCCTCCAACATAACAACCGACCCACCCTTCCCTCCCACTACCAGAAAAAAAACCTCCTCAAAGACATATTAAGTCATCCCACGATATTCTAGGACCACTGGGTGGATACGATCACCCCTGGGAAAAAAAAAAACAAACAAACAAACAAATAAACACGCATCCGTGATCTTTCTTCTGGCAAAAAATGTAAAATTCCACATTTTTGTAGATAGGAGCTTGAAACCTCTACAGTAGGGTTCTCTGATACGCTAAATATGATGGTGTGATTTTCATTAAGGTTCTATAACTTTTAGGGGGTCTTTCCCCCTTTTTTTGAAAATCAGCCAAATTTTCTCAGGCACGTAACTTTTGATGGGTAGCACTAAACTTGATGAAAGTTATATATTTGAAATCAGCATTGAAATCTGATTCTTTTGATATATCTATTGGTATCAAAAACCCGTTTTCTAGAGTTTCGGTTACCATTGAGCCAGGTCGCTCCTTACTTACAGTTCGTTACCACGAACTGTTTGAAAATATAAATGTTTTTCTTTTTATAACTTTAATAAATCAAATAATATTAACATTTTGATTACTAAATACAGCATATGCATATTAAACTTACAATGCACATTCATTTATTTTTTTTTCAGTAAAGTGCAAATTATGTTCTGGCCTCGGGAAGGCATAGGGGTTCTGAGCCCTACTCATGCTAATTTCTGCTCGCTTTGAGTTTGGCTCGGTTATTTATTGTAATTTCTGGTTGTTTTGGGTTTTATTTATTTATCGATGCTGATTTGTGGTAGTTTCAGGCTTGGTAGATTATTTGATTTGATTTTTGCTCATTTTTGGTTTAATAGAGTTCTTTACTTTTCTTTGAAAAACTTATTTTGTGGAAAAAGTTTTTTTAATTAAGTAGGAAAGTTCAAACTCTTGGCTACTTGAGTTTTCTTATATTTTCTAGTTAACAACTCGAGTATAAAACAAATATTGACAAAACAAGAAATAATATTTAAGTCCAAAGACATGCGTACTCACCTCGAGGGGGATGATATGAATAAACCCCTCTATTGTACAGTGTACTTGAAAAACTCCAAAAGTGATGGCCTATTAATTTGTGATTTTATCCCCTACTCATAGCAAAAATCTTCAGACCCCAAACTTCCACATGAGGTTGAACAACAGGAAAGCATTTTATTCTCTGTGCATCTCCTATTAGCTGAAGTAGACATTTTTACACGCTTGGTAAATTATTTAATTTTATTTTTGCTCATTTTTGGTTTAATAGAGTTCCTTACTTTTCTTTTAAATACCTAATTTGTGGAAGAAGTTTTTTTAGTTAATTTCTGTTCGTTTTATATTAACATAGTCTTTTCGGGGAAAAATAAAATAATTCTTTAAATCTTTTGTTTTTTTTTACTTTATAGTTTGGCCTGCTATTTGTATGCTGGAGAAAAATTTTCAGCAATTTTTAACAACAGACACCCTTTTAAAAATCTGGACACAAATACTAGTGTTTAATTTAGTTTCATGCCTCCTCTAGTTGACCTGAAATAGAAAACTTGATACCATTCGCAAAAAAAAAGATCTGTTTACTTTCTTTGATAGCCTGGATACGCTTACGCTATTTTGATATGGTTAAATTTTAAGGGCAGAAGTAGCCCCAAAATTTTGAATATAATACCCACAGTCGCTCTTGGGATACTGTTGAGATGCCTTATTGGGAATTAGCAATAACACACTGCATTTTGATTCAATCTTAAATCAAGATTTAGTTTTTAAACATAATGGGTAAATGGGAAGGTGGGCGTGGGACGGGAACTAGTTGCCCTCCAATCACTTTCGACTATTCAAAAGGGCATTAACCCTTTCTATTTTCAGTCGAATGAGGACTTTTCGAAGTTCCTAAGACAACTCCTTCGATACGAAGTGCCTGGTTTAAACAAAAAAAAGAAAACAATAATAGCAAATTGTACCCACATCGATCTTTAATATGATTAAATAAAAAAAAACAAGTTTTTTAAACTGAAAGTAAGGAGCGACATTAAAACTTAAAACGAACAGAAATTATTCCGTATATAAAAGGGGCTGTCCCCTCCTCAACGCCTCGCTCTTTACGCTAAAGTTTTTTTTTTGTTTTAAAAAATAAAGTTTTGAGACAGAATCAAACTTTAGCGTAAAGAGCGAGGCGTTGAGAAGGGGACAGCCCCTTTCATATACGGAATAATTTCTGTTCGTTTTAAGTTTAAATGTCGCTCCTTACTTTCAGTTTAAAAAACTTTTTTTTTTATTTAATTTCTGATCGTTTTTTAGTTAATGCAGCTTTTATTTGCATAAAAATTTTACTTTTCTTTTGCTAAATGGATGTCTTTACAAATTAGCTTACGTAACTAACTTCTATATTCATATATTTTTCTTCTGGCAAAAAATACAAAGTTGAAATTATTAAGTTATAATTATTAAGTTATAATTTCTGTTCGTTTTAAGTTCTAATATTCCTTCTTACATTTCAGTTGAAATGTAATTATTCCGTATATGAAAGGGGCTGTCCCCTCCTCAACGCCTCGCTCTTTACGCTAAAGTTTTTTATTGTTTTAAAAAATAAAGTTGTGAGACAGAGTCAAACTTTAGCGTAAAGAGCGAGGCGTTGAGGAGGGGACAGCCCCAAACCCCTGAATCACAAAGGCCGTTTAATTAGAATAGATAGCTCTTTTGAAAAAACTAAAAAAAAACTGTAGCGTAAAGAGCGAGGTATTGACTTGGGGGAGAACCCCCTCACATACGTTATAATTTCTGTTCGTTTTAAGTTCTAATATTCCTTCTTACATTTCAGTTGAAATGTAATTATTCCGTATATGAAAGGGGCTGTCCCCTCCTCAACGCCTCGCTCTTTACGCTAAAGTTTTTTATTGTTTTAAAAAATAAAGTTGTGAGACAGAGTCAAACTTTAGCGTAAAGAGCGAGGCGTTGAGGAGGGGACAGCCCCTTTCATATACGGAATAATTTCTGTTCGTTTTAAGTTTTAATGTCGCTCCTTACTTTCAGTTTAAAAAACTTATTTTTTTTATTTAATTTCTGATCGTTTTTTAGTTAATGCAGCTTTTGTTTGCATAAAAATTTTACTTTTCTTTTGCTAAATGGATGTCTTTACAAATTAACTTACCTAACTAACTTCTATATTCGTATATTTTTCTTCTGGCAGAAAATACAAAGTTGCAGATTTTTGCAGATATGAGCTTGAAACCTATGTAATAGGGTTTTCTGATACGCTGAATCTGACGGTGTGATTTTCATTAAAATTCTTTCACTTGTAGGGGATGTTTCCCCCCTCTTTAAAAAATCGAGTAAATTTTCTCAGGCTCGTAGCCTTTGATGAGTAATACTAAACTTAATAAAATTTATATATTTAGAATCAGCATTATAAACACATTCTTTTGATACATTTATTGACATCAAAATTCCGTTTTTAAAAGTTTCGATTACTATTGAGCCGTATCGCTTGTTTTTTATTGTTTTTTTTTATTACGTATATGTTATTATGTATATGAGGGGGTTCTCCCCTTAGTCAATACCACGCTCTTTACGTTAAAAGTTAAAAAAAATTTTGATTCACAAACCCCTGAATCACAAAGGCCGTTTAATTAGAATAGATAGCTCTTTTGAAAGCACTAAAAAAAACTGTAGTGTAAAGAGCGAGGTATTGACTTGGGGGAGAACCCCCTCACATACGTTATAATTTCTGTTCGTTTAAAGTTCTAATATTCCTTCTAACATTTCAGTTGAAAAAACTTGTTTTTTTTATTTAATTTCTGATCGTTTTTTAAATAATGCTTGGAAATCCGGCGCCCCTTCATAGAAATGTCCCTTACCCCAAAGAAACATCCTCCTAGGAAATATTCTCCAGAGTAACCCCTCCTCTAGCCCCCCCCCCCCAGAAAAAATCCTTCCTGAAAATGGTTGTATACTTCCCAATAACCAATAAATAATGCTGGCAAGTCCGGTGCCCCCTTCATAGCAATTTCCCTTCCCCCATGAAAAATTCCTTCATGAAAAGATCCTCCAACATAACCACCGACCCACCCTTCCCTCCCACTACCAGAAAAAAACCTCCTGAAAACTTCTGTATACTTCCCAATAACCAATACTATATGTTAACATTGGGTAAAGTTCATAACTTTTAGCCCTCCCTCTGGGAACTTCGGGGGATTAAGTCATCCTAAAAGACATATTTATCATATTTTCGACCATGCTGAACAAAATGGCTATCTCAAAATTTTGTTCGGGTGACTTTGGGAAAAAAATAAGCGTGGTAGGGGGCCTAGTTGCCCTCCATTTTTTTCGGTCACTTAAAAAGGGCACTAGAAATTTTAATTTCCGTTCCAATGAGCCCTCCCACGATATTCTAGAACTACTGGGACGATACGATCACCCCTGGGGAAAAAAAAAACAAACAAATAAACACGCATCCGTGATCTTTCTTCTGGCAAAAAATGTAAAATTCCACATTTTTGTAGATAGGAGCTTGAAACATCTACAGTAGGGTTCTCTGATACGCTGAATATGATGGTGTGATTTTCATTAAGGTTCTATAACTTTTAGGGGGTCTTTCCCCCTTTTTTTGAAAATCAGCCAAATTTTCTCAGGCGCGTAACTTTTGATGGGTAGCACTAAACTTGATGAAAATTATATATTTGAAATCAGCATTGAAATCTTATTCTTTTGATATATCTATTGGTATCAAAAACCCGTTTTCTAGAGTTTCGGTTACCATTGAGCCGGGTCGCTCCTTACTTACAGTTCGTTACCACGAACTGTTTGAAAATGTCAAGCCTTCCAATCACTTTCGACTATTAAAAAGGGCACTAGCCCTTTCAATTTCCAATCAAATGAGCCTTTTTGAGTTTCTACGACCACGCTTTCTGTAAAGACCTTAATTGCTCCCAGGTGATAAATTACAGCCCCTGCCCGGAGGGCTGTGAGAGAGTTGTCATCCTCAAAGACCTAATTTCCACAACTTTCAACTACGTTAAACAAAACGGCTATCTTAAAATTTTGATTGGATGTGTTTGGGGAAATGTGTTTGGGGTGGTCGTGAGAAGGGCGCAAGTTGCTCTCCAATCACTTTCAACTATTAAAAAAGGCACTAGCCTTTTCAATCTCCAATCGAATGAACCCTTTTGTAGTTTCTACGGCAACGCTTTCAATAAAAACCTTTTATGCACCCAGGGCATACCTTATAACCCTTGCCCTGAGGGCTGGGAGGGGGGTTCTCTTCCTCAAAGAAATAATTTTCAGAACTTTTAACTACGTTGAAGAAAATCGCTGTCTCAAAATTTTGATTGGATATGTTTAGGGAAATGGCGGGAGTGAGAGGGGGGTTAGTTGCCCTCCAATCACTTTGACTTTTAAAAAGGGCACTACTCCTTTCAATTTCCAATTGAATGAGCCTTTTTTGAAGTTTCTACGACGACACTTTCTATAAAAGCCTTATATACCCCAAGGTATAACTTACAACCCTTGCCCTGAGGGCTGTGAGGGGGTTGTCATCCTCAAAGACATAATTTCTGGACCTTTCAACTACTTTGAACAAAATGGCTATCTCAAAATTTTGATTGGATGTGTTTGGGTAAATGTTGGGCGTGAGAGGGGGGTTACTTGCCATCCAATCACTTTTGACTATCAAAAAGGGCACTAGCTGTTTCAATTTCCAATCGAATGATTTCTTTTTAAAGTTTCTACGACAACGTTTTCTATTTAAAAAAAAAACTTATATGCCCTCAGGGCATAACCTACAACCCTTGCCCTGAGGGCTGTGGGGGGAGTGTCATCCTCAAAAACATAATTTCCAGACTTTTTAACTACGTTGAACAAAATAGCTATGTCAAAATCAATGTGTTTGGGGAAATGGTGGATGTAAGAAAGGTTAGTTATCCTCCAATCACTTTTGACTATTAAAAAAGGCACAAGCCCTCCTAATTTCCAATCGAAAGGGCCCTTTTAGAAGTTTCTACAACATCACTATCTAAAAAAACCTTACATGCCCCCAGGGCATGACTTACAACCCTTTCCCCGACGGCTCTGAGGGGGTTATCATCCTCAAAGACCTAATATCTGAAACTTTTAACTACGTTGAACAAAATGGCTATATAAAAATATTGATTGGATGTGTTTGGGAAAAGGTGGGTGTAAGAGGGGTATTACTTGACCTAAAATCACTTTCGACTATTAAAAAGGGCACTAACCCATTGAATTTCCAATCGAATGAGCCATTTTTCAAGTTTTTATGACAAAGCTTTCAATAAAAACCTTATATGCCCCCAGGGCATAGTTTACAATCCTTACCCTGAGGGCTGTGGGGGGAGTGTCATCCTCTTAGATATAATTTCCGGACCTTTAACTACTTTGAACAAAATGGCTGTCTCTAAATTTTGATTGGATGTATTTGGATAAATGGTGGGCGTGGAAGGGGTTTTAGTTGCCTTTCTATCACTTTCGACTATTAAAAAGAGGACTAGCTGTTTCAATTTCCAATCAAATCAGCCCTTTTTGAAGTTTCTATGGCAACGCTTTCTATAAAAAAAAAAACTTATATTCCCCAAGGGCATAACTTACAACCCTTGCCCTTAGGGCTGGGGGGGGGGGCGGTTCGTCATCCTCAAAGACCTAATTTCCAGAACTTTAAACTACGTTGAACAAAATGGCTATCTCAAAATTTTGATTGGATGTGTTTGGGGAAAAGGTGTGCTTGAGAGGGGGGTTAGTTGCCCTCCAATTACTTTCGACTATTAAAAAGGGCACTAACCCTTTGAATTTCCAATCGAACGAGCCTTTTTTGAAGTTTTTACGACAACGCTTTCTATAAAAACCCTTATATACCCCCAGGGTATAACTTACAACCCTTTCCCTGAATATCCTTCTCAAAAATATAATTTCTATCTGGAAATCATCTACGCTGAACAAAATGGCTATCTCAAAATTTTGATTGGATGTGTTTGGAGAACTTGTGAGCGTGGAAGGGGTGTTAGTTGCCTCCGAATCACTTTCGACTATTAAAAAGAGTGCAAGCCACTCCAATTTCCAATCGAATGAGCCCTTTTCGAAATTTCTACGACAACTCTTTCGATACGAAGTGCCCTGGTCTAAGACCAAGATTCCAAAAAAACAAAAAATAATACATTGTGCCAGCAACGTTCTTAAGTTAGGCAGTGCTATTGCGCTGCCTATGAAACGTAAATTGACATCAAAACCTCCAAAATCTCAATAAAACAGAACGTAAAATGTCCACTAATATTTGATATAAAAAACTCGTATCGATATATGTTTACACTATTCTAGAGAGGATGAAAGGTAAAATCATAACACATATACTTGTTTTATTCTTTGTTTACCTGCGTAACGACACTCAATTTTCATTTCACTTCACTGAATTTTCATTTCACTTTATTTGAAATAGCAAGTTTTTCATTATTTCAATTCGTTTGACCCTTTGCACGACATTTAAGCCAAAGAGAAATAGAGACAACTTGTAAAAATACTGTGATTTATAAACTTGATGTTCTTTTTACTTGAATAAACCTCTTACAAAAGAACCAACTACGTTTTAAGTTGTTTTATTGGCTAAAAATTTGACATAGTAACACTTCTTCATTGGTAATTCCATTACCTATATCAAGATCCAGGGCTGCCACCAAAACGAAATAAAAATCACCAGTTTTTCACCAAGAAAATCACCAAAAATTACTGGTGGTGGCAACCCTGTCAACACCAATTGCTACTCAACAGTAAGTGTTAAATGCTGCGACTGGCAAAAAACGCATGTCTGTTTGGCTTCTGTATCTTACGTACGCTTAAGTAATGATGTAATTGGCAAAAAAAAAAAAAAATGTGACGGTTGATGCCAAAAAATCAACGAATGGAATCTAAGCACTGTTTTTTTTTCTCTGTACAAGTTTGTTCTTTATTATTTTTTAGACGAATTTTATTTCAAGGTATAGATTCATTGACTATCGATGGCCTGGAAGGAGCTTATCTGCGGTTGCTTGAAAGGTTCTCATGGATCAGTTTATTTTGGCTCCACCTCATCTTTGCGGATTCTATACAAGTAAGTGTGAAAGTAGAAATGCCAGTTTTTAGAGTTTTGGTTACTACTAGCAAGAACAGATCTTTACTTACCATTCATTATCATGAGTGGGCTGATAAAAGTATAACAGCTCTAATATATAGCAATATGGAAATTCTGAGAAAAAATGTAAGAATTCAGCCTGTTGTTCTCGGTGAGCCGGTGACCACATCAGTTCTAATGACATTCCCTGTTCTTGGGATGTGAAGTGTAAGGCGCTTTTGAGCAATAAATGACGAACTCCCTGCTTAGAGTCTGCATTTGGAACGTAAATATGCTATAAACTGAGAAACTACCTTTCATAGAAAGCATGTCTGCCATTGCAGCACCAGTGCAGTATGTCCACTGCAATCGTGTACTCTGCTTACAAGAACATTTCCTGACTTTACATTCCGTGTCCCTACTAAAATTCAGTGACAGTATCCATGGTCTTGCAGTTCCTGCAGTTCAACGTGGAAGAAAGAGGCCCTCTGGGGGTGTTGCAATGCGTGTGAGTTCTCGATGATCCACTGAGTTAATTGTGGGAAGTGGGTATTTTGATGCTCTGAAATTCGGCCGGACATGTATAATTCTGTTTATCTGCTGACTGATCATCGTGATCTTGCGTCTGGGGAGTGATTTTGCAGGGCTTGTGCTGAACTCATGAAAATTATTCACAATTCCGGTGACAAATATGGCAGCGTCATAATAGCCAGTGATTTTAACTGCATCGTATCTGAAAATTCTAATGCTACGCCCTAGTTGCTCTTACCTGCTTTACCTGCGTTTCAAGCTGTTGAAAATCCTCATAATTTTACTTACATGAATAAGTCAGGTTTCCCCACCAGTCTAGACTTGTTCTCTATTGTAATGGAATCCGACCATTATGAGTCATGTTGACACAGATATACGTGCTTCCGACCACTTCCCCTCTGTTCAATTGAATTTGAATCAACCCGTAGTAGTAATACGATCAAAACAAACAAGTTGAATCTAATTGAGGCAAAATCGACGCCGTTGTTGCTAGACCATATTCTATCTAAAATAAAAGTGATATTTCGGCTACTTCAAAATAACTTGGATATTCCTCAAAGTCAAAAACGAACCTGCTGAATATTTACTACTCAAAGATTACCCAAGCCCTGCGAAGTACAGAAGCCGTAATTATTTGCAGGTCTTAAATTTCTTCAGAAGTACCTAGGTGGTCCTTGAACGCCGATCTTGTGGCTGAGTTTCGCTCATCTAAGCTCTGGCTCGGCTCAGAGGAGTAAGTGTGAGAGAGCATTTACTCACAGAGTAAATGTGAAGTACAGAACGATCCAGTTCTGCACATGATGTTATGGTGTTTACAAAGCACAGGTTCTCTGAAGTATTGAATAAGCACAAGGCCACGTAATTAATAGTTTTTCCGAAAGACTAAAGGGTAATCCTAATGAAATGTGGGTTTTTAAATAAAAAGAAGGCGGGTACCGATCCCTCGATGCCTACATTCCCAAGTAAAAAGCAATGGACGGAATATTTTACTACTGAGTTTTCAGCACCGTCCCTCTGCTAGAGGAAAGTTTTTCGGCTTAATGTTTAGTTTTTCGGTAATCGTTTTCTTGATGGTTATGTGCTTTCTTGGGTTCGTATATGAGTATGGAAAGGGACTCGAAAGAGTGGTGTCTCTTCCCCTCCTCGTTATAATAATAGCGCAGTGGAGGCCCATAAACAGTTTTAAAATTAATTATATTTTTAGAGGCTACAGTTTTTTGGCTCAATTAAATGAACCCCTTCGTGAAAAATCGTGTGACCCAGGTTTTGCTCTAGCTGCCTCAAATACCTGTTATTATATTAATAAATGAAAAAGAAATTATCTCGCGAAATTGATAGGCTATATGTCCTTCACCTAGTGTATGGTACTGAGTTTTTAGTTTGCCATCTACAACTGATGTATCAAATGATTTTAATTGTGGAGTAGTTCCTGATATATTTTGTGCGGGTTCTGTTACCCCTGTACACAAAAAGGGGAAAAATAGAAGTAGTTGCAGTTCATACCGGCCGACAACTGTGTCGTCTACCTTGTACAAGTTGTCGGAACTGTTGGTGATGGATATCTAAACCAAGCTTGTTCTACACCCGACCATCAGTCGGGTTTAAAAAGGGGCAGTCTTGTTTTGGCAGAAATAATAGAAAGCGGTGAAAAGGTTATTATGGCTTGACATGACGCTTCTCGAGCATTTGCTTCGGCAATGCATTCCCAATTATTGCTGAGTGCTGAGGCTCGTGGTCTGAATCAGTCAATAGTGCGTATATATAGGGATATGTATAATAAACTTTATGTTGTTGATAAAGTGCCAGTTCCTAATGGTTATGTGCTTTCTCGGGGTCGTATATGAGTGAAGAAAGGGGCTCAAAAGTGTGGCGTCTCTTCCCTTACTCTTTATAATAATAGCGCGGGGGAGGCCAGTAAAAAGCTTTAGATATATTTTTTAGAGGCCTTGATCTATCACTGGCTAAATATGCAGATTTTATTCTGAACCTAAGTAGGACCTATGTTGCTGTAGAAGAGAACTTCTATATTGTAAGTTATGACCATAAGAGAATTGGTCTCAATTTTTGAACAGGAAAGAGTGTAGTTGTTGTAATAGGAAAATTGACTGGTTATACCAGATCCTTCCTGCTTGAGTTTTTAAAAGACTGCAAAAAAATACAGAATTCTTGCAGGGCCATTCTAGGAAGGATATATAATGTGTTTGCTGTGCCCCATTCTTTAGCATTAGCATCGTTCTGGGAACTTTTTATTCTAATTAATAAAATTGCTATCCTCCGACTATATTTCCGTTATGGGAAGTTTCTATTGGGTGTCCCTTTATGGGAAAGCAATCAATGACCCTCCGTTGTTATTGAAAAACGTCGGTGTCGGCTTCTGAACAATCTAGATGATGAAACTAGTCTATTGAATGCTCTTTATGTGAGGTAGAAGTGTATTTGTTTTTCATTATGGGTTTTCGTTTTGAAAAACACAAACCTTGTGCGTTTTTCTTGAGAAGTAAAATGATCCATTCATTAAAAATATTGACAAAGGTATTCCAGTTACATGCTCTATGGTTTTGTTGGCTATTAAAAAATATAAAAATTCAAAACAGATGTGGGTTCAGAAAAATGTGAAGAAAGGCTGAACTGTCATCATAGTAAGACGGATGAGCCAACTAATCAGACTAAGGCTGTTACTGCTCTCACCTTAAATAAGCCTATTTTAATGGTAAAGGACATTAAAGCTCGCAACTACTCTGATGGACAAAAAGCAGGGAGAATGCCACGAGCAGTAATGGAAATATATCACCTGCCACAGAAGAAACCATTCAGGACGAGGATTGTAGAGACATGCCTTTACATATCCCTGTTTTAGGACGTAATAAAGCAAGTGAAGTATCACTTAGATAATGGAGCAAATCTAAACACGAAGGGTTGATATGGAGAAACAGCGTACATTGACCAAACTAACTATTGGTAAATTTTTTTACTATCTCTAATTAGTAGAGTTTTTGAATAAGGCTTTGCTTTTCTATCTACTAACTTTTTTAGAAGGAATTTTTTTGAATGGATTTCAGTTTGGCTTCCGAGGTAAGCCCTTAACAGAGTCCACACTTGCTACTCTTTTGAAGTTGCTAAATTCAGTCCTTGATTCTGGTCTAATTCTTACCGCTAAATTTTTGGATGTCCGAAAAGATTTCGATTTGTATATATATATATATATATATATATATATATATATATATATATATATATATATATATATATATATATATATATATATATATATATTATATATATATATATATATATATATATATATATATATATATATATATATATATATATTATATATATATATATATATATATATATATATATATATATATATATATATATATATATATATATATATATATATATATATATATATATATATATATATATATATATATATATATATATATATATAATATATATATATATATATATATATATATATATATATATATATATATATATTATATATACATATATATATATATATATATATAATATATATATATATATATATATATATATATATATATATATATATATATATATATATATATATATATATATATATATATATATATATATATATATATATATATATATATATATATATATATATATATATATTATATATATATATATATATATCTATATATATATATATATATATATTATATATATATATTATATATATATATATATATATTTATATATATATATATATATATATATATATATATATATATATATATATATATATATATATATATATATATATATATATATATATATATATATATATATATATATATATATATATAATATATATTTATATATATATATATATATATATATATATGTCTCTGCGAAGACACTTCAGGCTATACAAAACCAGTGACTTTCTTCAGACTAGAGACTGGCTGGGAGTTATGTCAGCTTTCAATTTGTATACAGTAAGATAGACTACAGAAAGCCCATGATTTTGCGAGCACCTTCCGAGTTTTCTTCCATGATATCGGCAGATTTCTTTTTATGCGTTTGAAGCATTTCATATAGGGGCAAAACCAGTTATTACGTTCTGACAATCTAAATCTATTACATCACTCTTGTTAACTGCCTAGTGGCTGCTTACATGCTCACAAATTTTAATGCCTTTTCTGAAACCTCTTACATTTATTTCGATAATATGTATATAACCAACAGGCGCATAATAAAAAAAAACACAGAATTACCCATACACGTTCCCAAAATTTAACCCAAAAACAAAAAAAGGTCACAATTTGGCAGTTTCGGCTTTCAAGAGACTTTGCAGCTTCTGTGTCAGCATGATATTTCCTTGAACTTTCAATTTTCCTTGCATAAATGCCTTCTGGGGGTTCAGCTTGCCAGTAGCCTGAAAAAAAATTATGTGAGAGGATTTACAGTCGTAAAACCTAAATTTAATATTACCCTTTTGAAGCAAAACTACGCTTCCCTGATTGAATGGTATACATTTGAATCAGACGAATGTATTTTTATTGCATTTTCAATTTCGTTACCAAAACTGGAGTCCACAGTTAAAAGTTCTATAATCCATTGTTTGCAATTTTTTTATGGAAACAGCTCATTTTTTGAACTAAAACTACGTTTTTTTTAACTACATATATATATAAACCCTGATTAAAGATATACAATTGAATCAGACAAATGTGCTATCGTGTTTTCTATAATTTTGTTGCAAAAAATTTGAGTTTACAGTTAAAAGTTCTATGAACGACTATTTTGACGATTTCTTTTATGGAAATAGCTCGTTTTTTTACTAAAACTATGCTTCCCTGATTAAAGATAAATATTTGAATCAGAGAATGTATTATCGTATTTTCTATAATTTTGTTGCAAAAAATTTGATTTCACAGTTGAAAGTTCTATGAACGACTATTTTTGCGATTTTTTTTACAGAAATAGCTCGTTTTTTTAACTAAAACTTTGCTTCACTGATTAAAGACATACATTTGAATCAGAAAATGCCATATCACATTTTCTATAATTTTGTTACATAAAATTGGAGTTCACAGTTAAAAGTTCTATGAACAAATATTTTTGCAATTTTTTTTTTATGGAAATAGCTTGTTTTTTTAACTAAAACTTTGCTTCACTGATTAAAGACATACATTTGAATCAGAAAATGCCTTATCGCATTTTCTATAATTTTGTTACATAAAATTGGAGTTCACAGTTAAAAGTTCTATGAACAAATATTTTTGCAATTTCTTTTATGGAAATAGCTCGTTTTTTTACTAAAACTATGCTTCCCTGATTAAAGATAAATATTTGAATCAGAGAATGTATTATCGTATTTTCTATAATTTT
>CM051270.1:62061410-62126410 GCA_027921565.1 Artemia sinica | reverse complement strand
TTAATGACATTTTAATTTTATCATTTCATAATTGTATACTACTTTCGGGAATTTGTGACAAACTATATGCTTTTTTGAGGCACAAACAGGTGAAATACCCAGTCTGGGCCCAAATCCCTTTTATCCCTTTGTGATAAAAGAGAACATCCACTTTAGTCAAAAAAGAGCTATCATGTTCAAACAGGGACGTACGCAGGGGGAGGGGCCTTCGGGCCCCCTCCCTGAAATCTCACAATATTTTCATTTCCCCATAATTTTCTGATTTTTCTCAAGGAATAATGGGTTTGAAGGATTTGAGCCTCTTCCCCCCACCCGGAACAAATTCCTGCGTACGTGCCTCTGTTGAAAGATACAAAAAAAACATAAAAAACACGGAAGCTCTCTTAATTTATCATGAGATTTTACTTACACTAAAGTGCTGCTAAAAGTGATTTGGGAATGTTCTTATCCAAATTCAGTAAAGATTTAGTAAGCCTCCGAAGTTTAATTTGGCTAAAACCCCAAATTCAGCGGAGAAGAATAGGAAGATAAGTCTGTGAACCGAGATTATAATATTGATGACAGTTGTCAAGTACGGTTCTGAAGCGTGGGGGCTCCAAAACTAGAATAGGATTTGCTAGATGTTTTCCCGATGAATTGCCTACAGATTATCTTGGGTACCCTGCTGACTGTCCGTATCTCAAAAAGTAAGCTCTATTAAAAATGTGGTTCATTCCCGCTTTCTAAGACTATGAAGAAAGAAAGGTTGAGATGGCCAGTGCGATTGTCCTTGTCGGCCAGCCGTCTAGGGCCAAATGAAAAGCAGGTCGTACCCGAATCGGGTAAAAGGATGTAGTAAGGAAAGATTTTAAGGAAATGGGAACTTCTTGGGAGGATGTAAAGAGGGAGGTCTTGAATAGATTGGGATGGAAGAAGAACAGCGTGTGTGGCTGTATTGGCCACAGGTGCTTTAGTGTTGCAACGAGTAAGTAGATTAGTAGTAGTAGCAGTTACCTTAATCGAGGCTGACTAATTAGACAAGATAAAGCTAAAGATGAGGCTGATCAACTTGACAAGACCTGCTTTAAAACAAGATACATCTCAGAGTGCGCAAATCCCTCTTTTTGAATGGCCTTCACACACTTAGAATAAAAAAAAATGTAAACATACAAATAACGGGAAAGAATTATTATCATAAAACTGAAGTGTATTTATTATTAGAAGCCCGAATTTTTGGCCTTCTTTCCGGAAGTTCTTATCAGACCGAATCTAGGGACCTGTTTTAAGGGTCCTGAATATTTTTTTGAACAGAAAATTTCTTTGAAACTTAATTTTTAATTGTTATTTTATAACACTGTTCAACCCATAATTTTATGAATTATTAATTTTAACTAACTAGACAATTGAGAATCAAAAAACATTTCAAAAGACGTTGCTATGCCATTTAACAATATTTACGCTATAGCATACCACCTGAAAATACAATTGCAGGAATGTTGCAGGACAAGGGGAATGTTACGAATTAATTTTTCACTTCCCATGACTAGAGCCATAAATATCATATGTCACGCTCATTTGAATCGATACCATACTAAAAACAAACGGGCGACAGTAATTTGTCCCGCGGCCCAGTCTTAGTAGTCCGTTCAGTAAAAGAAGGGCGAGCTCTTTTAATGTCTAAATTTCATTCTTTTGACTTCCCTTGCTCTCACTTCCAAGGCCAAGAGCCTCTACTATGATTTGTTTTATTCTCTAAAACGATACCTTGTTGAAAACAAAGCGGCGACAGTAATTTGTCCCACAGCCCAGTCTTATGTAACTTGTCAACCAAAAAAAAGGGCGAATCATTCCAATACCCAAACTTCATTGTTTTTATTTCCAACGCCTTTATTCACTACTATGATCTGCCAAATTCATCTTAAAAAATGGACCTCTTAAAGTCTAATCGATCCCGTATGCCTGCTACTCAAACTGAGAATGTGAAAATTTCCCCCATCTTGGTAAAATTTTGATTTCTTTACGATATAAAATGCCTATATATGGACTTGCAAGATTTCAAAAAAATGGACCTCTTAAAGTCTAATCGATTCCTTATGCCTGCTACTCAAACCGAGAATATGAAAATTTTCCCCATCTTGGTAAAATTTTGATTTCTTTACCATATAAAATGCCTATATATAGGCTTGCAAGATTTAAAAAAAATGGACCTCTTAAAGTCTAATCGATTCCTTATGCCTGCTACTCAAACTGAGAATGTGAAAATTTCCCCCATCTTGGTAAAATTTTGATTTCTTTACCATATAAAATGCCTATATATGGGCTTGCAAGATTTCAAAAAAATGGAACTCTTAAAGTCTAATCGATTCCTTATGCCTGCTACTCAAACTGAGAATGTGAAAATTTCCCCCATCTTGGTAAATTTTGATTTCTTTACCATATAAAATGCCTATATATGGGCTTGCAAGATTTCAAAAAAATGGACCTCTTAAAGTCTAATCGATTCCTTATGCCTGCTACTCAAACTGAGAATGTGAAAATTTCCCCCATCTTGGTAAAATTTTGATTTCTTTACCATATAAAATGCCTATATATGGGCTTGCAAGATTTCAAAAAAATGGACCTCTTAAAGTCTAATCGATTCCTCATGCCTGCTACGCAAACTGAGAATGTGAAAATTTCCCCCATCTTGGTAAAATTTTGATTTCTTTACCATATAAAATGCCTATATATGGGCTTGCAAGATTTCAAAAAAATGGACCTCTTAAAGTGTAATCAATTCCTTATGCCTGCTACTCAAACTGAACATGTGGAAATTTCCCCAATCTTGGTAAAATTTTGATTTCTTTACCATATAAAATACCTATATATGGACTTGCAAGATTTCAAAAAAATGGACCTCTTAAAGTCTAATCGATTCCTTATGCCTGCTACTCAAACTGAGAATGTGAAAATTTCCCCCATCTTGGTAAAATTTTGATTTCTTTACCATATAAAATGCCTTTATATGGGCTTGCAAGATTTCAAAAAAATGGACCTCTTAAAGTCTAATCGATTCCTTATGCCTGCTACTCAAACTGAGAATGTGAAAATTTCCCCAGTCTTGGTAAAATTTTGATTTCTTTACCATATAAAATGCCTAAATATGGGCTTGCAAGATTTCAAAAAATTGACCTCTTAAAGTCTAATCGATCCCGTATGCCTGCTACTCAAACTGAGAATGTGAAAATTTCCCCCATCTTGGTAAAATTTTGATTTCTTTACGATATAAAATGTCTATATATGAGCTAGCAAGATTTCAAAAAAATGGACCTCTTAAAGTCTAATCGATTCCTTATGCCTGCTACTCAAACTGAGAATGTGAAAATTTCCCCCATCTTGGTAAAATTTTGATTTCTTTACCATATAAAATGCCTTTATATGGGCTTGCAAGATTTCAAAAAAATGGACCTCTTAAAGTCTAATCGATTCCTTATGCCTGCTACTCAAACTGAGAATGTGAAAATTTCCCCAGTCTTGGTAAAATTTTGATTTCTTTACCATATAAAATGCCTAAATATTGGCTTGCAAGATTTCAAAACATGGACCTCTTAAAGTCTAATCGATCCCGTATGCCTGCTACTCAAACTGAGAATGTGAAAATTTCCCCCATCTTGGTAAAATTTTGATTTCTTTACGATATAAAATGTCTATATATGAGCTTGCAAGATTTCAAAAAAATGGACCTCTTAAAGTCTAATCGATTCCTTATGCCTGCTACTCAAACTGAGAATGTGAAAATTTCCCCCATCTTGGTAAAATTTTGATTTCTTTACCATATAAAATGCCTATATATGGGCTTGCAAGATTTCAAAAAAATGGACCTCTTAAAGTCTAATCGATTCCTTATGCCTGCTACACAAACTGAGAATGTGAAAATTTCCCCCATCTTGGTAAAATTTTGATTTCTTTACCATATAAAATGCCTAAATATGGGCTTGCAAGATTTCAAAAATGGACCTTTTAAAGTCTAATCGATCCCGTATGCCTGCTGCTCAAACTGAGAATGTGAAAATTTCCCCCATCTTGGTAAAATTTTGATTTCTTTACCATATAAAATGCCTAAATATGGGCTTGCAAGATTTCAAAAAATGGACCTTTTAAAGTCTAATCGATCCCGTATGCCTGCTACTCAAACTGAGAATGTGAAAATTTCCCCCATCTTGGTAAAATTTTGATTTCTTTACCATATAAAATGCCTATATATGGGCTTGCAAGATTTCAAAAAAATGGACCTCTTAAAGTCTAATCGATTCCTTATGCCTGCTACTCAAACTGAGAATGTGAAAATTTCCCCCATCTTGGTAAAATTTTGATTTCTTTAACATATAAAATACCTATATATGGACTTGCCAGATTAAAAAAAAAATGGACCTCTTAAAGTCTAATCGATCCCGTATGCCTGCTACTCAAACTGAGAATTTGAAAATTTCCCCCATCTTGGTAAAATTTTGATTTCTTTACCATATAAAATGCCTATATATGGGTTTGCAAGATTTCAAAAAAATGGACCTCTTAAAGTCTAATCGATTCCTTATGCCTGCTACTCAAACTGAGAATTTGAAAATTTCCCCCATCTTGGTAAAATTTTGATTTCTTTACCATATAAAATACCTATATATGGACTAGCAAGATTTCAAAAAAATGGACCTCTTAAAGTCTAATCGATCCCGTATGCCTGCTACTCAAACTGAGAATGTGAAAATTTCCACCATCTTGGTAAAATTTTGATTTCTTTACCATATAAAATGCCTATATATGGGCTTGCAAGATTTAAAAAAAAGGACCTCTTAAAGTCTAATCGATTCCTTATTCCTGCTACTCAAACTGAGAATGTGAAAATTTCCCCCATCTTGGTAAAATTTTGATTTCTTTACCATATAAAATACCTATATATGGGCTTGCAAGATTTCAAAAAAATGGACCTCTTAAAGTCTAATCGATTCCTTATGCCTGCTACTCAAACTGAGAATGTGAAAATTTCCCCCATCTTGGTAAAATTTTGATTTCTTTACCATATAAAATGCCTATATATGGGCTTGCAAGATTTCAAAAAATGGACCTCTTAAAGTCTAATCGATCCCGTATGCCTGCTACTCAAACTGAGAATGTGAAAATTTCCCCCATCTTGGTAAAATTTTGATTTCTTTACCATATAAAATGCCTATATATGGACTTGCAAGATTTCAAAAAAATGGACCTCTTAAAGTCTAATCGATTCCTTATGCCTGCTACTCAAACTGAGAATGTGAAAATTTCCCCCATCTTGGTAAAATTTTGATTTCTTTAACATATAAAATACCTATATATGGACTTGCCAGATTTAAAATAAAATGGACCTCTTAAAGTCTAATCGATCCCGTATGCCTGCTACTCAAACTGAAAATGTGAAAAGTTCCCCCATCTTGGTAAAATTTTGATTTCTTTACCATATAAAATGCCTATATATGGGTTTGCAAGATTTCAAAAAAATGGACCTCTTAAAGTCTAATCGATTCCTTATGCCTGCTACTCAAAATGAGAATTTGAAAATTTTTTCCCATCTTGGTAAAATTTTGATTTCTTTACCATATAAAATACCTATATATGGACTAGCAAGATTTCAAAAAAATGGACCTCTTAAAGTCTAATCGATCCCGTATGCCTGCTACTCAAACTGAGAATGTGAAAATTTCCACCATCTTGGTAAAATTTTGATTTCTTTACCATATAAAATGCCTATATATGGGCTTGCAAGATTTCAAAAAAATGGACCTCTTAAAGTCTAATCGATTCCGTATGCCTGCTACTCAAACTGAGAATGTGAAAATTTCCCCCATGTTGGTAAAATTTTGATTTCTTTACCATATAAAATGCCTATATATGGGCTTGCTAGATTTCAAAAAAATGGAACTCTTAAAGTCTAATCGATTCCTTATGCCTGCTACTCAAACTGAGAATGTGAAAATTTCCCCCATCTTGGTAAAATTTTGATTTCTTTACCATATAAAATGCCTATATATGGGCTTGCAAGATTTCAAAAAAATGGACCTCTTAAAGTCTAATCGATTCCTTATGCCTGCTACTCAAACTGAGAATGTGAAAATTTCCCCCATCTTGGTAAAATTTTGATTACTTTACCATATAAAATGCCTATATATGGGCTTGCAAGATTTCAAAAAAATGGACCTCTTAAAGTCTAATCGATTCCTCATGCCTGCTACGCAAACTGAGAATGTGAAAATTTCCCCCATCTTGGTAAAATTTTGATTTCTTTACCATATAAAATGCCTATATATGGGCTTGCAAGATTTCAAAAAAATGGACCTCTTAAAGTGTAATCAATTCCTTATGCCTGCTACTCAAACTGAACATGTGGAAATTTCCCCAATCTTGGTAAAATTTTGATTTCTTTACCATATAAAATACCTATATATGGACTTGCAAGATTTCAAAAAAATGGACCTCTTAAAGTCTAATCGATTCCTTATGCCTGCTACTCAAACTGAGAATGTGAAAATTTCCCCCATCTTGGTAAAATTTTGATTTCTTTACCATATAAAATGCCTATATATGGGCTTGCAAGATTTCAAAAAAATGGACCTCTTAAAGTCTAATCGATTCCTTATGCCTGCTACTCAAACTGAGAATGTGAAAATTTCCCCAGTCTTGGTAAAATTTTGATTTCTTTACCATATAAAATGCCTAAATATGGGCTTGCAAGATTTCAAAGAATTGACCTCTTAAAGTCTAATCGATCCCGTATGCCTGCTACTCAAACTGAGAATGTGAAAATTTCCCCCATCTTGGTAAAATTTTGATTTCTTTACGATATAAAATGTCTATATATGAGCTTGCAAGATTTCAAAAAAATGGACCTCTTAAAGTCTAATCGATTCCTTATGCCTGCTACTCAAACTGAGAATGTGAAAATTTCCCCCATCTTGGTAAAATTTTGATTTCTTTACCATATAAAATGCCTTTATATGGGCTTGCAAGATTTCAAAAAAATGGACCTCTTAAAGTCTAATCGATTCCTTATGCCTGCTACTCAAACTGAGAATGTGAAAATTTCCCCAGTCTTGGTAAAATTTTGATTTCTTTACCATATAAAATGCCTAAATATTGGCTTGCAAGATTTCAAAACATGGACCTCTTAAAGTCTAATCGATCCCGTATGCCTGCTACTCAAACTGAGAATGTGAAAATTTCCCCCATCTTGGTAAAATTTTGATTTCTTTACGATATAAAATGTCTATATATGAGCTTGCAAGATTTCAAAAAAATGGACCTCTTAAAGTCTAATCGATTCCTTATGCCTGCTACTCAAACTGAGAATGTGAAAATTTCCCCCATCTTGGTAAAATTTTGATTTCTTTACCATATAAAATGCCTATATATGGGCTTGCAAGATTTCAAAAAAATGGACCTCTTAAAGTCTAATCGATTCCTTATGCCTGCTACACAAACTGAGAATGTGAAAATTTCCCCCATCTTGGTAAAATTTTGATTTCTTTACCATATAAAATGCCTAAATATGGGCTTGCAAGATTTCAAAAAATGGACCTTTTAAAGTCTAATCGATCCCGTATGCCTGCTGCTCAAACTGAGAATGTGAAAATTTCCCCCATCTTGGTAAAATTTTGATTTCTTTACCATATAAAATGCCTATATATGGGCTTGCAAGATTTCAAAAAAATGGACCTCTTAAAGTCTAATCGATCCCGTATGCCTGCTACTCAAACTGAGAATGTGAAAATTTCCCCCATCTTGGTAAAATTTTGATTTCTTTACCATATAAAATGCCTATATATGGGCTTGCAAGATTTCAAAAAAATGGACCTCTTAAAGTCTAATCGATTCCTTATGCCTGCTACTCAAACTGAGAATGTGAAAATTTCCCCCATCTTGGTAAAATTTTGATTTCTTTAACATATAAAATACCTATATATGGACTTGCCAGATTAAAAAAAAAATGGACCTCTTAAAGTCTAATCGATCCCGTATGCCTGCTACTCAAACTGAGAATTTGAAAATTTCCCCCATCTTGGTAAAATTTTGATTTCTTTACCATATAAAATGCCTATATATGGGTTTGCAAGATTTCAAAAAAATGGACCTCTTAAAGTCTAATCGATTCCTTATGCCTGCTACTCAAACTGAGAATTTGAAAATTTCCCCCATCTTGGTAAAATTTTGATTTCTTTACCATATAAAATACCTATATATGGACTAGCAAGATTTCAAAAAAATGGACCTCTTAAAGTCTAATCGATCCCGTATGCCTGCTACTCAAACTGAGAATGTGAAAATTTCCACCATCTTGGTAAAATTTTGATTTCTTTACCATATAAAATGCCTATATATGGGCTTGCAAGATTTAAAAAAAGGACCTCTTAAAGTCTAATCGATTCCTTATTCCTGCTACTCAAACTGAGAATGTGAAAATTTCCCCCATCTTGGTAAAATTTTGATTTCTTTACCATATAAAATACCTATATATGGGCTTGCAAGATTTCAAAAAAATGGACCTCTTAAAGTCTAATCGATTCCTTATGCCTGCTACTCAAACTGAGAATGTGAAAATTTCCCCCATCTTGGTAAAATTTTGATTTCTTTACCATATAAAATGCCTATATATGGGCTTGCAAGATTTCAAAAAATGGACCTCTTAAAGTCTAATCGATCCCGTATGCCTGCTACTCAAACTGAGAATGTGAAAATTTCCCCCATCTTGGTAAAATTTTGATTTCTTTACCATATAAAATGCCTATATATGGACTTGCAAGATTTCAAAAAAATGGACCTCTTAAAGTCTAATCGATTCCTTATGCCTGCTACTCAAACTGAGAATGTGAAAATTTCCCCCATCTTGGTAAAATTTTGATTTCTTTAACATATAAAATACCTATATATGGACTTGCCAGATTTAAAATAAAATGGACCTCTTAAAGTCTAATCGATCCCGTATGCCTGCTACTCAAACTGAAAATGTGAAAAGTTCCCCCATCTTGGTAAAATTTTGATTTCTTTACCATATAAAATGCCTATATATGGGTTTGCAAGATTTCAAAAAAATGGACCTCTTAAAGTCTAATCGATTCCTTATGCCTGCTACTCAAAATGAGAATTTGAAAATTTTTTCCCATCTTGGTAAAATTTTGATTTCTTTACCATATAAAATACCTATATATGGACTAGCAAGATTTCAAAAAAATGGACCTCTTAAAGTCTAATCGATCCCGTATGCCTGCTACTCAAACTGAGAATGTGAAAATTTCCACCATCTTGGTAAAATTTTGATTTCTTTACCATATAAAATGCCTATATATGGGCTTGCAAGATTTCAAAAAAATGGACCTCTTAAAGTCTAATCGATTCCGTATGCCTGCTACTCAAACTGAGAATGTGAAAATTTCCCCCATGTTGGTAAAATTTTGATTTCTTTACCATATAAAATGCCTATATATGGGCTTGCTAGATTTCAAAAAATGGACCTCTTAAAGTCTAATCGATTCTTTATGCCTGCTACTCAAACTGAGAATCTGAAAATTTCCCCCATCTTGGTAAAATTTTGATTTCTTTACCATATAAAATGCCTATATATGGGCTTGCAAGATTTCAAAAAAATGGACCTCTTAAAGTCTAATCGATTCCTTATGCCTGCTACTCAAACTGAGAATGTGAAAATTTCCCCCATCTTGGTAAAATTTTGATTTCTTTACTATATAAAATGCCTATATATGGGCTTGCAAGATTTCAAAAAAAGGGGCCTCTTAAAGCCTAATCGATTCCTTATGCCTGCTACTCAAACTGAGAATGTAAAAATTTCCCCCATCTTGGTAAAATTTTGATTTCTTTAACATATAAAATACCTATATATGGACTTGCCAGATTTAAAAAAAATGGACCTCTTAAAGTCTAATCGATCCCGTATGCCTGCTACTCAAACTGAGAATGTGAAAATTTCCCCCATCTTGGTAAAATTTTGATTTCTTTACCATATAAAATGCCTAAATATGGGCTTGCAAGATTTCAAAAAATGGACCTCTTAAAGTCTAATCGATCCCGTATGCCTGCTACTCAAACTGAGAAGTTGAAAATTTCCCCCATCTTGGTAAAATTTTGATTTCTTTACGATATAAAATGTCTATATATGAGCTTGCAAGATTTCAAAAAAATGGACCTCTTAAAGTCTAATCGATTCCTTATGCCTGCTACTCAAACTGAGAATGTGAAAATTTCCCCCATCTTGGTAAAATTTTGATTTCTTTACCATATAAAATGCCTATATATGGGCTTGCAAGATTTCAAAAAAATGGACCTCTTAAAGTCTAATTGATTCCTTATGCCTGCTACTCAAACTGAGAATGTGAAAATTTCCCCCATCTTGGTAAAATTTTGATTTCTTTACCATATAAAATGCCTAAATATGGGCTTGCAAGATTTCAAAAAATGGACCTCTTAAAGTCTAATCGATCCCGTATGCCTGCTACTCAAACTGAGAATGTGAAAATTTCCCCCATCTTGGTAAAATTTTGATTTCTTTACCATATAAAATGCCTATATATGGGCTTGCAAGATTTCAAAAAAATGGACCTCTTAAAGTCTAATCGATCCCGTATGCCTGCTACTCAAACTGAGAATGTGAAAATTTCCACCATCTTGGTAAAATTTTGATTTCTTTACCATATAAAATGCCTATATATGGGCCTGCAAGATTTCAAAAAAATGGACCTCTAAAAAGTCTAATCGATTCCTTATGCCTGCTACTCAAACTGAGAATGTGAAAATTTCCCCCATCTTGCTAAAATTTTGATTTCTTTACCATATAAAATACCTATATATGGGCTTGCAAGATTTCAAAAAAATGGACCTCTTAAAGTCTAATCGATTCCTTATGCCTGCTACTCAAACTGAGAATGTGAAAATTTCCCCCATCTTGGTAAAATTTTGATTTCTTTACCATATAAAATGCCTATATATGGGCTTGCAAGATTTCAAAAAATGGACCTCTTAAAGTCTAATCGATCCCGTATGCCTGCTACTCAAACTGAGAATGTGAAAATTTCCCCCATCTTGGTAAAATTTTGATTTCTTTACCATATAAAATGCCTATATATGGACTTGCAAGATTTCAAAAAAATGGACCTCTTAAAGTCTTATCGATTCCTTATGCCTGCTACTCAAACTGAGAATGTGAAAATTTCCCCCATCTTGGTAAAATTTTGATTTCTTTAACATATAAAATACCTATATATGGACTTGCCAGATTTAAAAAAAATGGACCTCTTAAAGTCTAATCGATCCCGTATGCCTGCTACTCAAACTGAGAATGTGAAAATTTCCCCCATCTTGGTAAAAGTTTGATTTCTTTACCATATAAAATGCCTATATATGGGTTTGCAAGATTTCAAAAAATGGACCTCTTAAAGTCTAATCGATTCCTTATGCCTGCTACTCAAAATGAGAATTTGAAAATTTCCCCCATCTTGGTAAAATTTTGATTTCTTTACCATATAAAATACCTATATATGGACTAGCAAGATTTCAAAAAAATGGACCTCTTAAAGTCTAATCGATCCCGTATGCCTGCTACTCAAACTGAGATTGTGAAAATTTCCACCATCTTGGTAAAATTTTGATTTCTTTACCATATAAAATGCCTATATATGGGCTTGCAAGATTTAAAAAAATTGACCTCTTAAAGTCTAATCGATCCCGTATGCCTGCTACTCAAACTGAGAATGTGAAAATTTCCCCCATCTTGGTAAAATTTTGATTTCTTTACCATATAAAATGCCTATATATGGGCTTGCAAGATTTCAAAAAATGGACCTCTTAAAGTCTAATCGATCCCGTATGCCTGCTACTCAAACTGAGAATGTGAAAATTTCCCCCATCTTGGTAAAATTTTGATTTCTTTACCATATAAAATGCCTATATATGGGCTTGCAAGATTTCAAAAAATGGACCTCTTAAAGTCTTATCGATTCCTTATGCCTGCTACTCAAACTGAGAATGTGAAAATTTCCCCCATCTTGGTAAAATTTTGATTTCTTTAACATATAAAATACCTATATATGGACTTGCCAGATTTAAAAAAAATGGACCTCTTAAAGTCTAATCGATCCCGTATGCCTGCTACTCAAACTGAGAATGTGAAAATTTCCCCCATCTTGGTAAAAGTTTGATTTCTTTACCATATAAAATGCCTATATATGGGTTTGCAAGATTTCAAAAAAATGGACCTCTTAAAGTCTAATCGATTCCTTATGCCTGCTACTCAAAATGAGAATTTGAAAATTTCCCCCATCTTGGTAAAATTTTGATTTCTTTACCATATAAAATACCTATATATGGACTAGCAAGATTTCAAAAAAATGGACCTCTTAAAGTCTAATCGATCCCGTATGCCTGCTACTCAAACTGAGATTGTGAAAATTTCCACCATGTTGGTAAAATTTTGATTTCTTTACCATATAAAATGCCTATATATGGGCTTGCTAGATTTCAAAAAAATGGACCTCTTAAAGTCTAATCGATTCCTTATGCCTGCTACTCAAACTGAGAATCTGAAAATTTCCCCCATCTTGGTAAAATTTTGATTTCTTTACCATATAAAATGCCTATATATGGGCTTGCAAGATTTCAAAAAAATGGACCTCTTAAAGTCTAATCGATTCCTTATGACTGCTACTCAAACTGAGAATGTGAAAATTTCCCCCATCTTGGTAAAATTTTGATTTCTTTACCATATAAAATGCCTAAATATGGGCTTGCAAGATTTCAAAAAATGGACCTCTTAAAGTCTAATCGATCCCGTGTGCCTGCTACTCAAACTGAGAATGTGAAAATTTCCCCCATCTTGGTAAAATTTTGATTTCTTTACTATATAAAATGCCTATATATGGGCTTGCAAGATTTCAAAAAAATGGACCTCTTAAAGTCTAATCGATTCCGTATGCCTGCTACTCAAACTGAGAATGTGAAAATTTCCCCCATGTTGGTAAAATTTTGATTTCTTTACCATATAAAATGCCTATATATGGGCTTGCTAGATTTCAAAAAAATGGACCTCTTAAAGTCTAATCGATTCTTTATGCCTGCTACTCAAACTGAGAATCTGAAAATTTCCCCCATCTTGGTAAAATTTTGATTTCTTTACCATATAAAATGCCTAAATATGGGCTTGCAAGATTTCAAAAAATGGACCTCTTAAAGTCTAATCGATCCCGTATGCCTGCTACTCAAACTGAGAAGTTGAAAATTTCCCCCATCTTGGTAAAATTTTGATTTCTTTATGATATAAAATGTCTATATATGAGCTTGCAAGATTTCAAAAAAATGGACCTCTTAAAGTCTAATCGATTCCTTATGCCTGCTACTCAAACTGAGAATGTGAAAATTTCCCCCATCTTGGTAAAATTTTGATTTCTTTACCATATAAAATGCCTATATATGGGCTTGCAAGATTTCAAAAAAATGGACCTCTTAAAGTCTAATTGATTCCTTATGCCTGCTACTCAAACTGAGAATGTGAAAATTTCCCCCATCTTGGTAAAATTTTGATTTCTTTACCATATAAAATGCCTAAATATGGGCTTGCAAGATTTCAAAAAATGGACCTCTTAAAGTCTAATCGATCCCGTATGCCTGCTACTCAAACTGAGAATGTGAAAATTTCCCCCATCTTGGTAAAATTTTGATTTCTTTACCATATAAAATGCCTAAATATGGGCTTGCAAGATTTCAAAAAATGGACCTCTTAAAGTCTAATCGATCCCGTATGCCTGCTACTCAAACTGAGAAGTTGAAAATTTCCCCCATCTTGGTAAAATTTTGATTTCTTTACGATATAAAATGTCTATATATGAGCTTGCAAGATTTCAAAAAAATGGACCTCTTAAAGTCTAATCGATTCCTTATGCCTGCTACTCAAACTGAGAATGTGAAAATTTCCCCCATCTTGGTAAAATTTTGATTTCTTTACCATATAAAATGCCTATATATGGGCTTGCAAGATTTCAAAAAAATGGACCTCTTAAAGTCTAATTGATTCCTTATGCCTGCTACTCAAACTGAGAATGTGAAAATTTCCCCCATCTTGGTAAAATTTTGATTTCTTTACCATATAAAATGCCTAAATATGGGCTTGCAAGATTTCAAAAAATGGACCTCTTAAAGTCTAATCGATCCCGTATGCCTGCTACTCAAACTGAGAATGTGAAAATTTCCCCCATCTTGGTAAAATTTTGATTTCTTTACCATATAAAATGCCTCTATATGGGCTTGCAAGA
Organism: Artemia sinica; assembly: GCA_027921565.1. NCBI lineage: Eukaryota > Metazoa > Arthropoda > Branchiopoda > Anostraca > Artemiidae > Artemia > Artemia sinica. The sequence continues at coordinate 62,112,116 of CM051270.1, read as the reverse complement.
TTTCAAAAAAATGGACCTCTTAAAGTCTAATCGATCCCGTATGCCTGCTACTCAAACTGAGAATGTGAAAATTTCCACCATCTTGGTAAAATTTTGATTTCTTTACCATATAAAATGCCTATATATGGGCCTGCAAGATTTCAAAAAAATGGACCTCTAAAAAGTCTAATCGATTCCTTATGCCTGCTACTCAAACTGAGAATGTGAAAATTTCCCCCATCTTGCTAAAATTTTGATTTCTTTACCATATAAAATACCTATATATGGGCTTGCAAGATTTCAAAAAAATGGACCTCTTAAAGTCTAATCGATTCCTTATGCCTGCTACTCAAACTGAGAATGTGAAAATTTCCCCCATCTTGGTAAAATTTTGATTTCTTTACCATATAAAATGCCTATATATGGGCTTGCAAGATTTCAAAAAATGGACCTCTTAAAGTCTAATCGATCCCGTATGCCTGCTACTCAAACTGAGAATGTGAAAATTTCCCCCATCTTGGTAAAATTTTGATTTCTTTACCATATAAAATGCCTATATATGGACTTGCAAGATTTCAAAAAAATGGACCTCTTAAAGTCTTATCGATTCCTTATGCCTGCTACTTAAACTGAGAATGTGAAAATTTCCCCCATCTTGGTAAAATTTTGATTTCTTTAACATATAAAATACCTATATATGGACTTGCCAGATTTAAAAAAAATGGACCTCTTAAAGTCTAATCGATCCCGTATGCCTGCTACTCAAACTGAGAATGTGAAAATTTCCCCCATCTTGGTAAAAGTTTGATTTCTTTACCATATAAAATGCCTATATATGGGTTTGCAAGATTTCAAAAAAATGGACCTCTTAAAGTCTAATCGATTCCTTATGCCTGCTACTCAAAATGAGAATTTGAAAATTTCCCCCATCTTGGTAAAATTTTGATTTCTTTACCATATAAAATACCTATATATGGACTAGCAAGATTTCAAAAAAATGGACCTCTTAAAGTCTAATCGATCCCGTATGCCTGCTACTCAAACTGAGATTGTGAAAATTTCCACCATGTTGGTAAAATTTTGATTTCTTTACCATATAAAATGCCTATATATGGGCTTGCTAGATTTCAAAAAAATGGACCTCTTAAAGTCTAATCGATTCCTTATGCCTGCTACTCAAACTGAGAATCTGAAAATTTCCCCCATCTTGGTAAAATTTTGATTTCTTTACCATATAAAATGCCTATATATGGGCTTGCAAGATTTCAAAAAAATGGACCTCTTAAAGTCTAATCGATTCCTTATGACTGCTACTCAAACTGAGAATGTGAAAATTTCCCCCATCTTGGTAAAATTTTGATTTCTTTACCATATAAAATGCCTAAATATGGGCTTGCAAGATTTCAAAAAATGGACCTCTTAAAGTCTAATCGATCCCGTGTGCCTGCTACTCAAACTGAGAATGTGAAAATTTCCCCCATCTTGGTAAAATTTTGATTTCTTTACTATATAAAATGCCTATATATGGGCTTGCAAGATTTCAAAAAAATGGACCTCTTAAAGTCTAATCGATTCCGTATGCCTGCTACTCAAACTGAGAATGTGAAAATTTCCCCCATGTTGGTAAAATTTTGATTTCTTTACCATATAAAATGCCTATATATGGGCTTGCTAGATTTCAAAAAAATGGACCTCTTAAAGTCTAATCGATTCTTTATGCCTGCTACTCAAACTGAGAATCTGAAAATTTCCCCCATCTTGGTAAAATTTTGATTTCTTTACCATATAAAATGCCTAAATATGGGCTTGCAAGATTTCAAAAAATGGACCTCTTAAAGTCTAATCGATCCCGTATGCCTGCTACTCAAACTGAGAAGTTGAAAATTTCCCCCATCTTGGTAAAATTTTGATTTCTTTACGATATAAAATGTCTATATATGAGCTTGCAAGATTTCAAAAAAATGGACCTCTTAAAGTCTAATCGATTCCTTATGCCTGCTACTCAAACTGAGAATGTGAAAATTTCCCCCATCTTGGTAAAATTTTGATTTCTTTACCATATAAAATGCCTATATATGGGCTTGCAAGATTTCAAAAAAATGGACCTCTTAAAGTCTAATTGATTCCTTATGCCTGCTACTCAAACTGAGAATGTGAAAATTTCCCCCATCTTGGTAAAATTTTGATTTCTTTACCATATAAAATGCCTAAATATGGGCTTGCAAGATTTCAAAAAATGGACCTCTTAAAGTCTAATCGATCCCGTATGCCTGCTACTCAAACTGAGAATGTGAAAATTTCCCCCATCTTGGTAAAATTTTGATTTCTTTACCATATAAAATGCCTAAATATGGGCTTGCAAGATTTCAAAAAATGGACCTCTTAAAGTCTAATCGATCCCGTATGCCTGCTACTCAAACTGAGAAGTTGAAAATTTCCCCCATCTTGGTAAAATTTTGATTTCTTTACGATATAAAATGTCTATATATGAGCTTGCAAGATTTCAAAAAAATGGACCTCTTAAAGTCTAATCGATTCCTTATGCCTGCTACTCAAACTGAGAATGTGAAAATTTCCCCCATCTTGGTAAAATTTTGATTTCTTTACCATATAAAATGCCTATATATGGGCTTGCAAGATTTCAAAAAAATGGACCTCTTAAAGTCTAATTGATTCCTTATGCCTGCTACTCAAACTGAGAATGTGAAAATTTCCCCCATCTTGGTAAAATTTTGATTTCTTTACCATATAAAATGCCTAAATATGGGCTTGCAAGATTTCAAAAAATGGACCTCTTAAAGTCTAATCGATCCCGTATGCCTGCTACTCAAACTGAGAATGTGAAAATTTCCCCCATCTTGGTAAAATTTTGATTTCTTTACCATATAAAATGCCTATATATGGGCTTGCAAGATTTCAAAAAAATGGACCTCTTAAAGTCTAATCGATCCCGTATGCCTGCTACTCAAACTGAGAATGTGAAAATTTCCACCATCTTGGTAAAATTTTGATTTCTTTACCATATAAAATGCCTATATATGGGCCTGCAAGATTTCAAAAAAATGGACCTCTAAAAAGTCTAATCGATTCCTTATGCCTGCTACTCAAACTGAGAATGTGAAAATTTCCCCCATCTTGCTAAAATTTTGATTTCTTTACCATATAAAATACCTATATATGGGCTTGCAAGATTTCAAAAAAATGGACCTCTTAAAGTCTAATCGATTCCTTATGCCTGCTACTCAAACTGAGAATGTGAAAATTTCCCCCATCTTGGTAAAATTTTGATTTCTTTACCATATAAAATGCCTATATATGGGCTTGCAAGATTTCAAAAAATGGACCTCTTAAAGTCTAATCGATCCCGTATGCCTGCTACTCAAACTGAGAATGTGAAAATTTCCCCCATCTTGGTAAAATTTTGATTTCTTTACCATATAAAATGCCTATATATGGACTTGCAAGATTTCAAAAAAATGGACCTCTTAAAGTCTTATCGATTCCTTATGCCTGCTACTCAAACTGAGAATGTGAAAATTTCCCCCATCTTGGTAAAATTTTGATTTCTTTAACATATAAAATACCTATATATGGACTTGCCAGATTTAAAAAAAATGGACCTCTTAAAGTCTAATCGATCCCGTATGCCTGCTACTCAAACTGAGAATGTGAAAATTTCCCCCATCTTGGTAAAAGTTTGATTTCTTTACCATATAAAATGCCTATATATGGGTTTGCAAGATTTCAAAAAAATGGACCTCTTAAAGTCTAATCGATTCCTTATGCCTGCTACTCAAAATGAGAATTTGAAAATTTCCCCCATCTTGGTAAAATTTTGATTTCTTTACCATATAAAATACCTATATATGGACTAGCAAGATTTCAAAAAAATGGACCTCTTAAAGTCTAATCGATCCCGTATGCCTGCTACTCAAACTGAGATTGTGAAAATTTCCACCATGTTGGTAAAATTTTGATTTCTTTACCATATAAAATGCCTATATATGGGCTTGCTAGATTTCAAAAAAATGGACCTCTTAAAGTCTAATCGATTCCTTATGCCTGCTACTCAAACTGAGAATCTGAAAATTTCCCCCATCTTGGTAAAATTTTGATTTCTTTACCATATAAAATGCCTATATATGGGCTTGCAAGATTTCAAAAAAATGGACCTCTTAAAGTCTAATCGATTCCTTATGCCTGCTACTCAAACTGAGAATGTGAAAATTTCCCCCATCTTGGTAAAATTTTGATTTCTTTACCATATAAAATGCCTAAATATGGGCTTGCAAGATTTCAAAAAATGGACCTCTTAAAGTCTAATCGATCCCGTGTGCCTGCTACTCAAACTGAGAATGTGAAAATTTCCCCCATCTTGGTAAAATTTTGATTTCTTTACTATATAAAATGCCTATATATGGGCTTGCAAGATTTCAAAAAAATGGACCTCTTAAAGTCTAATCGATTCCTTATGCCTGCTACTCAAACTGAGAATGTGAAAATTTCCCCCATCTTGGTAAAATTTTGATTTCTTTACCATATAAAATACCTATATATGGACTTGCCAGATTTAAAAAAAATGGACCTCTTAAAGTCTAATCGATCCCGTATGCCTGCTACTCAAACTGAGAATGTGAAAATTTCCACCATCTTGGTAAAATTTTGATTTCTTTACCATATAAAATGCCTATATATGGGCTTGCAAGATTTCAAAAAAATGGACCTCTTAAAGTCTAATCGATTCCTTATGCCTGCTACTCAAACTGAGAATCTGAAAATTTCCCCAATCTTGGTAAAATTTTGATTTCTTTACCATATAAAATGCCTATATATGGGCTTGCAAGATTTCAAAAAAATGGACCTCTTAAAGTCTAATCGATTCCTTATGCCTGCTACTCAAACTGAGAATGTGAAAATTTCCCCCATCTTTGTAAAATTTTGATTTCTTTACCATATAAAATGCCTAAATATGGGCTTGCAAGATTTCAAAAAATGGACCTCTTAAAGTCTAATCGATCCCGTGTGCCTGCTACTCAAACTGAGAATGTGAAAATTTCCCCCATCTTGGTAAAATTTTGATTTCTTTACTATATAAAATGCCTATATATGGGCTTGCAAGATTTCAAAAAAATGGACCTCTTAAAGTCTAATCGATTCCTTATGCCTGCTACTCAAACTGAGAATGTGAAAATTTCCCCCATCTTGGTAAAATTTTGATTTCTTTACCATATAAAATACCTATATATGGACTTGCCAGATTTAAAAAAAAATGGACCTCTTAAAGTCTAATCAATCCCGTATGCCTGCTACTCAAACTGAGAATGTGAAAATTTCCACCATCTTGGTAAAATTTTGATTTCTTTACCATATAAAATGCCTATATATGGGCTTGCAAGATTTCAAAAAAAGGGACCTCTTAAAGCCTAATCGATTCCTTATGCCTGCTACTCAAACTGAGAATGTGAAAATTTCCCCCATCTTGGTAAAATTTTGATTTCTTTACCATATAAAATACCTATATATGGACTTGCCAGATTTAAAAAAAAATGGACCTCTTAAAGTCTAATCGATCCCGTATGCCTGCTACTCAAACTGAGAATGTGAAAATTTCCCCCATCTTGGTAAAATTTTGATTTCTTTACCATATAAAATGCCTAAATATGGGCTTGCAAGATTTCAAAAAATGGACCTCTTAAAGTCTAATCGATCCCGTATGCCTGCTACTCAAACTGAGAAGTTGAAAATTTCCCCCATCTTGGTAAAATTTTGATTTCTTTACGATATAAAATGTCTATATATGAGCTTGCAAGATTTCAAAAAAATGGACCTCTTAAAGTCTAATCGATTCCTTATGCCTGCTACTCAAACTGAGAATGTGAAAATTTCCCCCATCTTGGTAAAATTTTGATTTCTTTACCATATAAAATGCCTATATATGGGCTTGCAAGATTTCAAAAAAATGGACCTCTTAAAGTCTAATTGATTCCTTATGCCTGCTACTCAAACTGAGAATGTGAAAATTTCCCCCATCTTGGTAAAATTTTGATTTCTTTACCATATAAAATGCCTAAATATGGGCTTGCAAGATTTCAAAAAATGGACCTCTTAAAGTCTAATCGATCCCGTATGCCTGCTACTCAAACTGAGAATGTGAAAATTTCCCCCATCTTGGTAAAATTTTGATTTCTTTACCATATAAAATGCCTATATATGGGCTTGCAAGATTTCAAAAAAATGGACCTCTTAAAGTCTAATCGATCCCGTATGCCTGCTACTCAAACTGAGAATGTGAAAATTTCCACCATCTTGGTAAAATTTTGATTTCTTTACCATATAAAATGCCTATATATGGGCCTGCAAGATTTCAAAAAAATGGACCTCTAAAAAGTCTAATCGATTCCTTATGCCTGCTACTCAAACTGAGAATGTGAAAATTTCCCCCATCTTGCTAAAATTTTGATTTCTTTACCATATAAAATACCTATATATGGGCTTGCAAGATTTCAAAAAAATGGACCTCTTAAAGTCTAATCGATTCCTTATGCCTGCTACTCAAACTGAGAATGTGAAAATTTCCCCCATCTTGGTAAAATTTTGATTTCTTTACCATATAAAATGCCTATATATGGGCTGGCAAGATTTCAAAAAATGGACCTCTTAAAGTCTAATCGATCCCGTATGCCTGCTACTCAAACTGAGAATGTGAAAATTTCCCCCATCTTGGTAAAATTTTGATTTCTTTACCATATAAAATGCCTATATATGGACTTGCAAGATTTCAAAAAAATGGACCTCTTAAAGTCTTATCGATTCCTTATGCCTGCTACTCAAACTGAGAATGTGAAAATTTCCCCCATCTTGGTAAAATTTTGATTTCTTTAACATATAAAATACCTATATATGGACTTGCCAGATTTAAAAAAAATGGACCTCTTAAAGTCTAATCGATCCCGTATGCCTGCTACTCAAACTGAGAATGTGAAAATTTCCCCCATCTTGGTAAAAGTTTGATTTCTTTACCATATAAAATGCCTATATATGGGTTTGCAAGATTTCAAAAAAATGGACCTCTTAAAGTCTAATCGATTCCTTATGCCTGCTACTCAAAATGAGAATTTGAAAATTTCCCCCATCTTGGTAAAATTTTGATTTCTTTACCATATAAAATACCTATATATGGACTAGCAAGATTTCAAAAAAATGGACCTCTTAAAGTCTAATCGATCCCGTATGCCTGCTACTCAAACTGAGATTGTGAAAATTTCCACCATCTTGGTAAAATTTTGATTTCTTTACCATATAAAATGCCTATATATGGGCTTGCAAGATTTCAAAAAATTGACCTCTTAAAGTCTAATCGATCCCGTATGCCTGCTACTCAAACTGAGAATGTGAAAATTTCCCCCATCTTGGTAAAATTTTGATTTCTTTACCATATAAAATGCCTATATATGGGCTTGCAAGATTTCAAAAAATGGACCTCTTAAAGTCTAATCGATCCCGTATGCCTGCTACTCAAACTGAGAATGTGAAAATTTCCCCCATCTTGGTAAAATTTTGATTTCTTTACCATATAAAATGCCTATATATGGACTTGCAAGATTTCAAAAAAATGGACCTCTTAAAGTCTTATCGATTCCTTATGCCTGCTACTCAAACTGAGAATGTGAAAATTTCCCCCATCTTGGTAAAATTTTGATTTCTTTAACATATAAAATACCTATATATGGACTTGCCAGATTTCAAAAAAATGGACCTCTTAAAGTCTAATCGATCCCGTATGCCTGCTACTCAAACTGAGAATGTGAAAATTTCCCCCATCTTGGTAAAAGTTTGATTTCTTTACCATATAAAATGCCTATATATGGGTTTGCAAGATTTCAAAAAAATGGACCTCTTAAAGTCTAATCGATTCCTTATGCCTGCTACTCAAAATGAGAATTTGAAAATGACGCTCTTCCCCCATCTTGGTAAAATTTTGATTTCTTTACCATATAAAATACCTATATATGGACTTGCAAGATTTCAAAAAAATGGACCTCTTAAAGTCTAATCGATCCCGTATGCCTGCTACTCAAACTGAGATTGTGAAAATTTCCACCATGTTGGTAAAATTTTGATTTCTTTACCATATAAAATGCCTATATATGGGCTTGCTAGATTTCAAAAAAATGGACCTCTTAAAGTCTAATCGATTCCTTATGCCTGCTACTCAAACTGAGAATCTGAAAATTTCCCCCATCTTGGTAAAATTTTGATTTCTTTACCATATAAAATGCCTATATATGGGCTTGCAAGATTTCAAAAAAATGGACCTCTTAAAGTCTAATCGATTCCTTATGACTGCTACTCAAACTGAGAATGTGAAAATTTCCCCCATCTTGGTAAAATTTTGATTTCTTTACCATATAAAATGCCTAAATATGGGCTTGCAAGATTTCAAAAAATGGACCTCTTAAAGTCTAATCGATCCCGTGTGCCTGCTACTCAAACTGAGAATGTGAAAATTTCCCCCATCTTGGTAAAATTTTGATTTCTTTACTATATAAAATGCCTATATATGGGCTTGCAAGATTTCAAAAAAATGGACCTCTTAAAGTCTAATCGATTCCGTATGCCTGCTACTCAAACTGAGAATGTGAAAATTTCCCCCATCTTGGTAAAATTTTGATTTCTTTACCATATAAAATGCCTATATATGGGCTTGCTAGATTTCAAAAAAATGGACCTCTTAAAGTCTAATCGATTCCTTATGCCTGCTACTCAAACTGAGAATCTGAAAATTTCCCCCATCTTGGTAAAATTTTGATTTCTTTACCATATAAAATGCCTAAATATGGGCTTGCAAGATTTCAAAAAATGGACCTCTTAAAGTCTAATCGATCCCGTATGCCTGCTACTCAAACTGAGAATGTGAAAATTTCCCCCATCTTGGTAAAATTTTGATTTCTTTACGATATAAAATGTCTATATATGAGCTTGCAAGATTTCAAAAAAATGGACCTCTTAAAGTCTAATCGATTCCTTATGCCTGCTACTCAAACTGAGAATGTGAAAATTTCCCCCATCTTGGTAAAATTTTGATTTCTTTACCATATAAAATGCCTATATATGGGCTTGCAAGATTTCAAAAAAATGGACCTCTTAAAGTCTAATCGATTCCTTATGCCTGCTACTCAAACTGAGAATGTGAAAATTTCCCCCATCTTGGTAAAATTTTGATTTCTTTACCATATAAAATGCCTATATATGGGCTTGCAAGATTTCAAAAAATGGACCTCTTAAAGTCTAATCGATCCCGTATGCCTGCTACTCAAACTGAGAATGTGAAAATTTCCCCCATCTTGGTAAAATTTTGATTTCTTTACCATATAAAATGCCTATATATGGGCTTGCAAGATTTCAAAAAATGGACCTCTTAAAGTCTAATCGATCCCGTATGCCTGCTACTCAAACTGAGAAGTTGAAAATTTCCCCCATCTTGGTAAAATTTTGATTTCTTTACGATATAAAATGTCTATATATGAGCTTGCAAGATTTCAAAAAAATGGACCTCTTAAAGTCTAATCGATTCCTTATGCCTGCTACTCAAACTGAGAATGTGAAAATTTCCCCCATCTTGGTAAAATTTTGATTTCTTTACCATATAAAATGCCTATATATGGGCTTGCAAGATTTCAAAAAAATGGACCTCTTAAAGTCTAATCGATTCCTTATGCCTGCTACTCAAACTGAGAATGTGAAAATTTCCCCCATCTTGGTAAAATTTTGATTTCTTTACCATATAAAATGCCTAAATATGGGCTTGCAAGATTTCAAAAAATGGACCTCTTAAAGTCTAATCGATCCCGTATGCCTGCTACTCAAACTGAGAATGTGAAAATTTCCCCCATCTTGGTAAAATTTTGATTTCTTTACCATATAAAATGCCTCTATATGGGCTTGCAAGATTTCAAAAAAATGGACCTCTTAAAGTCTAATCGATCCCGTATGCCTGCTACTCAAACTGAGAATGTGAAAATTTCCACCATCTTGGTAAAATTTTGATTTCTTTACCATATAAAATGCCTATATATGGGCCTGCAAGATTTCAAAAAAATGGACCTCTAAAAGTCTAATCGATTCCTTATGCCTGCTACTCAAACTGAGAATGTGAAAATTTCCCCCATCTTGCTAAAATTTTGATTTCTTTACCATATAAAATACCTATATATGGGCTTGCAAGATTTCAAAAAAATGGACCTCTTAAAGTCTAATCGATTCCTTATGCCTGCTACTCAAACTGAGAATGTGAAAATTTCCCCCATCTTGGTAAAATTTTGATTTCTTTACCATATAAAATGCCTATATATGGGCTTGCAAGATTTCAAAAAATGGACCTCTTAAAGTCTAATCGATCCCGTATGCCTGCTACTCAAACTGAGAATGTGAAAATTTCCCCCATCTTGGTAAAATTTTGATTTCTTTACCATATAAAATGCCTATATATGGACTTGCAAGATTTCAAAAAAATGGACCTCTTAAAGTCTTATCGATTCCTTATGCCTGCTACTCAAACTGAGAATGTGAAAATTTCCCCCATCTTGGTAAAATTTTGATTTCTTTAACATATAAAATACCTATATATGGACTTGCCAGATTTAAAAAAAATGGACCTCTTAAAGTCTAATCGATCCCGTATGCCTGCTACTCAAACTGAGAATGTGAAAATTTCCCCCATCTTGGTAAAAGTTTGATTTCTTTACCATATAAAATGCCTATATATGGGTTTGCAAGATTTCAAAAAAATGGACCTCTTAAAGTCTAATCGATTCCTTATGCCTGCTACTCAAAATGAGAATTTGAAAATTTCCCCCATCTTGGTAAAATTTTGATTTCTTTACCATATAAAATACCTATATATGGACTAGCAAGATTTCAAAAAAATGGACCTCTTAAAGTCTAATCGATCCCGTATGCCTGCTACTCAAACTGAGATTGTGAAAATTTCCACCATGTTGGTAAAATTTTGATTTCTTTACCATATAAAATGCCTATATATGGGCTTGCTAGATTTCAAAAAAATGGACCTCTTAAAGTCTAATCGATTCCTTATGCCTGCTACTCAAACTGAGAATCTGAAAATTTCCCCCATCTTGGTAAAATTTTGATTTCTTTACCATATAAAATGCCTATATATGGGCTTGCAAGATTTCAAAAAAATGGACCTCTTAAAGTCTAATCGATTCCTTATGACTGCTACTCAAACTGAGAATGTGAAAATTTCCCCCATCTTGGTAAAATTTTGATTTCTTTACCATATAAAATGCCTAAATATGGGCTTGCAAGATTTCAAAAAATGGACCTCTTAAAGTCTAATCGATCCCGTGTGCCTGCTACTCAAACTGAGAATGTGAAAATTTCCCCCATCTTGGTAAAATTTTGATTTCTTTACTATATAAAATGCCTATATATGGGCTTGCAAGATTTCAAAAAAATGGACCTCTTAAAGTCTAATCGATTCCGTATGCCTGCTACTCAAACTGAGAATGTGAAAATTTCCCCCATGTTGGTAAAATTTTGATTTCTTTACCATATAAAATGCCTATATATGGGCTTGCTAGATTTCAAAAAAATGGACCTCTTAAAGTCTAATCGATTCTTTATGCCTGCTACTCAAACTGAGAATCTGAAAATTTCCCCCATCTTGGTAAAATTTTGATTTCTTTACCATATAAAATGCCTAAATATGGGCTTGCAAGATTTCAAAAAATGGACCTCTTAAAGTCTAATCGATCCCGTATGCCTGCTACTCAAACTGAGAAGTTGAAAATTTCCCCCATCTTGGTAAAATTTTGATTTCTTTACGATATAAAATGTCTATATATGAGCTTGCAAGATTTCAAAAAAATGGACCTCTTAAAGTCTAATCGATTCCTTATGCCTGCTACTCAAACTGAGAATGTGAAAATTTCCCCCATCTTGGTAAAATTTTGATTTCTTTACCATATAAAATGCCTATATATGGGCTTGCAAGATTTCAAAAAAATGGACCTCTTAAAGTCTAATTGATTCCTTATGCCTGCTACTCAAACTGAGAATGTGAAAATTTCCCCCATCTTGGTAAAATTTTGATTTCTTTACCATATAAAATGCCTAAATATGGGCTTGCAAGATTTCAAAAAATGGACCTCTTAAAGTCTAATCGATCCCGTATGCCTGCTACTCAAACTGAGAATGTGAAAATTTCCCCCATCTTGGTAAAATTTTGATTTCTTTACCATATAAAATGCCTAAATATGGGCTTGCAAGATTTCAAAAAATGGACCTCTTAAAGTCTAATCGATCCCGTATGCCTGCTACTCAAACTGAGAAGTTGAAAATTTCCCCCATCTTGGTAAAATTTTGATTTCTTTACGATATAAAATGTCTATATATGAGCTTGCAAGATTTCAAAAAAATGGACCTCTTAAAGTCTAATCGATTCCTTATGCCTGCTACTCAAACTGAGAATGTGAAAATTTCCCCCATCTTGGTAAAATTTTGATTTCTTTACCATATAAAATGCCTATATATGGGCTTGCAAGATTTCAAAAAAATGGACCTCTTAAAGTCTAATTGATTCCTTATGCCTGCTACTCAAACTGAGAATGTGAAAATTTCCCCCATCTTGGTAAAATTTTGATTTCTTTACCATATAAAATGCCTAAATATGGGCTTGCAAGATTTCAAAAAATGGACCTCTTAAAGTCTAATCGATCCCGTATGCCTGCTACTCAAACTGAGAATGTGAAAATTTCCCCCATCTTGGTAAAATTTTGATTTCTTTACCATATAAAATGCCTATATATGGGCTTGCAAGATTTCAAAAAAATGGACCTCTTAAAGTCTAATCGATCCCGTATGCCTGCTACTCAAACTGAGAATGTGAAAATTTCCACCATCTTGGTAAAATTTTGATTTCTTTACCATATAAAATGCCTATATATGGGCCTGCAAGATTTCAAAAAAATGGACCTCTAAAAAGTCTAATCGATTCCTTATGCCTGCTACTCAAACTGAGAATGTGAAAATTTCCCCCATCTTGCTAAAATTTTGATTTCTTTACCATATAAAATACCTATATATGGGCTTGCAAGATTTCAAAAAAATGGACCTCTTAAAGTCTAATCGATTCCTTATGCCTGCTACTCAAACTGAGAATGTGAAAATTTCCCCCATCTTGGTAAAATTTTGATTTCTTTACCATATAAAATGCCTATATATGGGCTTGCAAGATTTCAAAAAATGGACCTCTTAAAGTCTAATCGATCCCGTATGCCTGCTACTCAAACTGAGAATGTGAAAATTTCCCCCATCTTGGTAAAATTTTGATTTCTTTACCATATAAAATGCCTATATATGGACTTGCAAGATTTCAAAAAAATGGACCTCTTAAAGTCTTATCGATTCCTTATGCCTGCTACTCAAACTGAGAATGTGAAAATTTCCCCCATCTTGGTAAAATTTTGATTTCTTTAACATATAAAATACCTATATATGGACTTGCCAGATTTAAAAAAAATGGACCTCTTAAAGTCTAATCGATCCCGTATGCCTGCTACTCAAACTGAGAATGTGAAAATTTCCCCCATCTTGGTAAAAGTTTGATTTCTTTACCATATAAAATGCCTATATATGGGTTTGCAAGATTTCAAAAAAATGGACCTCTTAAAGTCTAATCGATTCCTTATGCCTGCTACTCAAAATGAGAATTTGAAAATTTCCCCCATCTTGGTAAAATTTTGATTTCTTTACCATATAAAATACCTATATATGGACTAGCAAGATTTCAAAAAAATGGACCTCTTAAAGTCTAATCGATCCCGTATGCCTGCTACTCAAACTGAGATTGTGAAAATTTCCACCATGTTGGTAAAATTTTGATTTCTTTACCATATAAAATGCCTATATATGGGCTTGCTAGATTTCAAAAAAATGGACCTCTTAAAGTCTAATCGATTCCTTATGCCTGCTACTCAAACTGAGAATCTGAAAATTTCCCCCATCTTGGTAAAATTTTGATTTCTTTACCATATAAAATGCCTATATATGGGCTTGCAAGATTTCAAAAAAATGGACCTCTTAAAGTCTAATCGATTCCTTATGCCTGCTACTCAAACTGAGAATGTGAAAATTTCCCCCATCTTGGTAAAATTTTGATTTCTTTACCATATAAAATGCCTAAATATGGGCTTGCAAGATTTCAAAAAATGGACCTCTTAAAGTCTAATCGATCCCGTGTGCCTGCTACTCAAACTGAGAATGTGAAAATTTCCCCCATCTTGGTAAAATTTTGATTTCTTTACTATATAAAATGCCTATATATGGGCTTGCAAGATTTCAAAAAAATGGACCTCTTAAAGTCTAATCGATTCCTTATGCCTGCTACTCAAACTGAGAATGTGAAAATTTCCCCCATCTTGGTAAAATTTTGATTTCTTTACCATATAAAATACCTATATATGGACTTGCCAGATTTAAAAAAAATGGACCTCTTAAAGTCTAATCGATCCCGTATGCCTGCTACTCAAACTGAGAATGTGAAAATTTCCCCCATCTTGGTAAAATTTTGATTTCTTTACCATATAAAATGCCTATATATGGGCTTGCAAGATTTCAAAAAAATGGACCTCTTAAAGTCTAATCGATTCCTTATGCCTGCTACTCAAACTGAGAATCTGAAAATTTCCCCAATCTTGGTAAAATTTTGATTTCTTTACCATATAAAATGCCTATATATGGGCTTGCAAGATTTCAAAAAAATGGACCTCTTAAAGTCTAATCGATTCCTTATGCCTGCTACTCAAACTGAGAATGTGAAAATTTCCCCCATCTTGGTAAAATTTTGATTTCTTTACCATATAAAATGCCTAAATATGGGCTTGCAAGATTTCAAAAAATGGACCTCTTAAAGTCTAATCGATCCCGTGTGCCTGCTACTCAAACTGAGAATGTGAAAATTTCCCCCATCTTGGTAAAATTTTGATTTCTTTACTATATAAAATGCCTATATATGGGCTTGCAAGATTTCAAAAAAATGGACCTCTTAAAGTCTAATCGATTCCTTATGCCTGCTACTCAAACTGAGAATGTGAAAATTTCCCCCATCTTGGTAAAATTTTGATTTCTTTACCATATAAAATACCTATATATGGACTTGCAAGATTTCAAAAAAAATGGACCTCTTAAAGTCTAATCGATTCCCGTATGCCTGCTACTCAAACTGAGAATGTGAAAATTTCCCCCATCTTGGTAAAATTTTGATTTCTTTACCATATAAAATGCCTATATATGGGCTTGCAAGATTTCAAAAAAAGGGACCTCTTAAAGCCTAATCGATTCCTTATGCCTGCTACTCAAACTGAGAATGTGAAAATTTCCCCCATCTTGGTAAAATTTTGATTTCTTTACCATATAAAATACCTATATATGGACTTGCCAGATTTAAAAAAAATGGACCTCTTAAAGTCTAATCGATCCCGTATGCCTGCTACTCAAACTGAGAATGTGAAAATTTCCCCCATCTTGGTAAAATTTTGATTTCTTTACCATATAAAATGCCTAAATATGGGCTTGCAAGATTTCAAAAAATGGACCTCTTAAAGTCTAATCGATCCCGTATGCCTGCTACTCAAACTGAGAAGTTGAAAATTTCCCCCATCTTGGTAAAATTTTGATTTCTTTACGATATAAAATGTCTATATATGAGCTTGCAAGATTTCAAAAAAATGGACCTCTTAAAGTCTAATCGATTCCTTATGCCTGCTACTCAAACTGAGAATGTGAAAATTTCCCCCATCTTGGTAAAATTTTGATTTCTTTACCATATAAAATGCCTATATATGGGCTTGCAAGATTTCAAAAAAATGGACCTCTTAAAGTCTAATTGATTCCTTATGCCTGCTACTCAAACTGAGAATGTGAAAATTTCCCCCATCTTGGTAAAATTTTGATTTCTTTACCATATAAAATGCCTAAATATGGGCTTGCAAGATTTCAAAAAATGGACCTCTTAAAGTCTAATCGATCCCGTATGCCTGCTACTCAAACTGAGAATGTGAAAATTTCCCCCATCTTGGTAAAATTTTGATTTCTTTACCATATAAAATGCCTATATATGGGCTTGCAAGATTTCAAAAAAATGGACCTCTTAAAGTCTAATCGATCCCGTATGCCTGCTACTCAAACTGAGAATGTGAAAATTTCCACCATCTTGGTAAAATTTTGATTTCTTTACCATATAAAATGCCTATATATGGGCCTGCAAGATTTCAAAAAAATGGACCTCTAAAAGTCTAATCGATTCCTTATGCCTGCTACTCAAACTGAGAATGTGAAAATTTCCCCCATCTTGCTAAAATTTTGATTTCTTTACCATATAAAATACCTATATATGGGCTTGCAAGATTTCAAAAAAATGGACCTCTTAAAGTCTAATCGATTCCTTATGCCTGCTACTCAAACTGAGAATGTGAAAATTTCCCCCATCTTGGTAAAATTTTGATTTCTTTACCATATAAAATGCCTATATATGGGCTTGCAAGATTTCAAAAAATGGACCTCTTAAAGTCTAATCGATCCCGTATGCCTGCTACTCAAACTGAGAATGTGAAAATTTCCCCCATCTTGGTAAAATTTTGATTTCTTTACCATATAAAATGCCTATATATGGACTTGCAAGATTTCAAAAAAATGGACCTCTTAAAGTCTTATCGATTCCTTATGCCTGCTACTCAAACTGAGAATGTGAAAATTTCCCCCATCTTGGTAAAATTTTGATTTCTTTAACATATAAAATACCTATATATGGACTTGCCAGATTTAAAAAAAATGGACCTCTTAAAGTCTAATCGATCCCGTATGCCTGCTACTCAAACTGAGAATGTGAAAATTTCCCCCATCTTGGTAAAAGTTTGATTTCTTTACCATATAAAATGCCTATATATGGGTTTGCAAGATTTCAAAAAAATGGACCTCTTAAAGTCTAATCGATTCCTTATGCCTGCTACTCAAAATGAGAATTTGAAAATTTCCCCCATCTTGGTAAAATTTTGATTTCTTTACCATATAAAATACCTATATATGGACTAGCAAGATTTCAAAAAAATGGACCTCTTAAAGTCTAATCGATCCCGTATGCCTGCTACTCAAACTGAGATTGTGAAAATTTCCACCATGTTGGTAAAATTTTGATTTCTTTACCATATAAAATGCCTATATATGGGCTTGCTAGATTTCAAAAAATGGACCTCTTAAAGTCTAATCGATTCCTTATGCCTGCTACTCAAACTGAGAATCTGAAAATTTCCCCCATCTTGGTAAAATTTTGATTTCTTTACCATATAAAATGCCTATATATGGGCTTGCAAGATTTCAAAAAAATGGACCTCTTAAAGTCTAATCGATTCCTTATGCCTGCTACTCAAACTGAGAATGTGAAAATTTCCCCCATCTTGGTAAAATTTTGATTTCTTTACCATATAAAATGCCTAAATATGGGCTTGCAAGATTTCAAAAAATGGACCTCTTAAAGTCTAATCGATCCCGTGTGCCTGCTACTCAAACTGAGAATGTGAAAATTTCCCCCATCTTGGTAAAATTTTGATTTCTTTACTATATAAAATGCCTATATATGGGCTTGCAAGATTTCAAAAAAATGGACCTCTTAAAGTCTAATCGATTCCTTATGCCTGCTACTCAAACTGAGAATGTGAAAATTTCCCCCATCTTGGTAAAATTTTGATTTCTTTACCATATAAAATACCTATATATGGACTTGCCAGATTTAAAAAAAATGGACCTCTTAAAGTCTAATCGATCCCGTATGCCTGCTACTCAAACTGAGAATGTGAAAATTTCCACCATCTTGGTAAAATTTTGATTTCTTTACCATATAAAATGCCTATATATGGGCTTGCAAGATTTCAAAAAAATGGACCTCTTAAAGTCTAATCGATTCCTTATGCCTGCTACTCAAACTGAGAATCTGAAAATTTCCCCCATCTTGGTAAAATTTTGATTTCTTTACCATATAAAATGCCTATATATGGGCTTGCAAGATTTCAAAAAAATGGACCTCTTAAAGTCTAATCGATTCCTTATGCCTGCTACTCAAACTGAGAATGTGAAAATTTCCCCCATCTTTGTAAAATTTTGATTTCTTTACCATATAAAATGCCTAAATATGGGCTTGCAAGATTTCAAAAAATGGACCTCTTAAAGTCTAATCGATCCCGTGTGCCTGCTACTCAAACTGAGAATGTGAAAATTTCCCCCATCTTGGTAAAATTTTGATTTCTTTACTATATAAAATGCCTATATATGGGCTTGCAAGATTTCAAAAAAATGGACCTCTTAAAGTCTAATCGATTCCTTATGCCTGCTACTCAAACTGAGAATGTGAAAATTTCCCCCATCTTGGTAAAATTTTGATTTCTTTACCATATAAAATACCTATATATGGACTTGCCAGATTTCAAAAAAATGGACCTCTTAAAGTCTAATCGATCCCGTATGCCTGCTACTCAAACTGAGAATGTGAAAATTTCCACCATCTTGGTAAAATTTTGATTTCTTTACCATATAAAATGCCTATATATGGGCTTGCAAGATTTCAAAAAAATGGACCTCTTAAAGTCTAATCGACTCCTTATGCCTGCTACTCAAACTGAGAATGTGAAAATTTCCCCCATCCTGGTAAAATTTTGATTTCTTTACCATATAAAATACCTATATATGGGCTTGCAAGATTTCAAAAAAATGGACCTCTTAAAGTCTAATCGATTCCTTATGCCTGCTACTCAAACTGAGAATGTGAAAATTTCCCCCATCTTGGTAAAATTTTGATTTCTTTACCATATAAAATGCCTATATATGGGCTTGCAAGATTTCAAAAAATGGACCTCTTAAAGTATAATCGATCCCGTATGCCTGCTACTCAAACTGAGAATGTGAAAATTTCCCCCATCTTGGTAAAATTTTGATTTCTTTACCATATAAAATGCCTATATATGGACTTGCAAGATTTCAAAAAAATGGACCTCTTAAAGTCTAATCGATTCCTTATGCCTGCTACTCAAACTGAGAATGTGAAAATTTCCCCCATCTTGGTAAAATTTTGATTTCTTTAACATATAAAATACCTATATATGGACTTGCCAGATTTAAAAAAAATGGACCTCTTAAAGTCTAATCGATCCCGTATGCCTGCTACTCAAACTGAGAATGTGAAATTTCCCCCATCTTGGTAAAATTTTGATTTCTTTACCATATAAAATGCCTATATATGGGTTTGCAAGATTTCAAAAAAATGGACCTCTTAAAGTCTAATCGATTCCTTATGCCTGCTACTCAAAATGAGAATTTGAAAATTTCCCCCATCTTGGTAAAATTTTGATTTCTTTACCATATAAAATACCTATATATGGACTAGCAAGATTTCAAAAAAATGGACCTCTTAAAGTCTAATCGATCCCGTATGCCTGCTACTCAAACTGAGATTGTGAAAATTTCCACCATCTTGGTAAAATTTTGATTTCTTTACCATATAAAATGCCTATATATGGGCTTGCAAGATTTCAAAAAAATGGACCTCTTAAAGTCTAATCGATTCCGTATGCCTGCTACTCAAACTTAGAATGTGAAAATTTCCCCAATGTTGGTAAAATTTTGATTTCTTTACCATATAAAATGCCTATATATGGGCTTGCTAGATTTCAAAAAAATGGACCTCTTAAAGTCTAATCGATTCCTTATGCCTGCTACTCAAACTGAGAATCTGAAAATTTCCCCCATCTTGGTAAAATTTTGATTTCTTTACCATATAAAATGCCTATATATGGGCTTGCAAGATTTCAAAAAAATGGACCTCTTAAAGTCTAATCGATTCCTTATGCCTGCTACTCAAACTGAGAATGTGAAAATTTCCCCCATCTTGGTAAAATTTTGATTTCTTTACCATATAAAATGCCTAAATATGGGCTTGCAAGATTTCAAAAAATGGACCTCTTAAAGTGTAATCGATCCCGTGTGCCTGCTACTCAAACTGAGAATGTGAAAATTTCCCCCATCTTGGTAAAATTTTGATTTCTTTACTATATAAAATGCCTATATATGGGCTTGCAAGATTTCAAAAAAATGGACCTCTTAAAGTCTAATCGATTCCTTATGCCTGCTACTCAAACTGAGAATGTGAAAATTTCCCCCATCTTGGTAAAATTTTGATTTCTTTACCATATAAAATACCTATATATGGACTTGCCAGATTTAAAAAAAAATGGACCTCTTAAAGTCTAATCGATCCCGTATGCCTGCTACTCAAACTGAGAATGTGAAAATTTCCCCCATCTTGGTAAAATTTTGATTTCTTTACCATATAAAATGCCTAAATATGGGCTTGCAAGATTTCAAAAAATGGACCTCTTAAAGTCTAATCGATCCCGTATGCCTGCTACTCAAACTGAGAATGTGAAAATTTCCCCCATCTTGGTAAAATTTTGATTTCTTTACGATATAAAATGTCTATATATGAGCTTGCAAGATTTCAAAAAAATGGACCTCTTGAAGTCTAATCGATTCCTTATGCCTGCTACTCAAACTGAAAATGTGAAAATTTCCCCCATCTTGGTAAAATTTTGATTTCTTTACCATATAAAATGCCTATATATGGACTTGCAAGATTTCAAAAAAATGGACCTCTTAAAGTCTAATCGATTCCTTATGCCTGCTACTCAAAATGAGAATTTGAAAATTTTTTCCCATCTTGGTAAAATTTTGATTTCTTTACCATATAAAATACCTATATATGGACTAGCAAGATTTCAAAAAAATGGACCTCTTAAAGTCTAATCGATCCCGTATGCCTGCTACTCAAACTGAGAATGTGAAAATTTCCACCATCTTGGTAAAATTTTGATTTCTTTACCATATAAAATGCCTATATATGGGCTTGCAAGATTTCAAAAAAATGGACCTCTTAAAGTCTAATCGATTCCGTATGCCTGCTACTCAAACTGAGAATGTGAAAATTTCCCCCATGTTGGTAAAATTTTGATTTCTTTACCATATAAAATGCCTATATATGGGCTTGCTAGATTTCAAAAAAATGGACCTCTTAAAGTCTAATCGATTCTTTATGCCTGCTACTCAAACTGAGAATGTGAAAATTTCCCCCATCTTGGTAAAATTTTGATTTCTTTACTATATAAAATGCCTATATATGGGCTTGCAAGATTTCAAAAAAAGGGACCTCTTAAAGCCTAATCGATTCCTTATGCCTGCTACTTAAACTGAGAATGTGAAAATTTCCCCCATCTTGGTAAAATTTTTATTTCTTTACCATATAAAATACCTATATATGGACTTGCAAGATTTCAAAAAAATGGACCTCTTAAAGTCTAATCGATCCCGTATGCCTGCTACTCAAACTGAGAATGTGAAAATTTCCCCCATCTTGGTAAAATTTTGATTTCTTTACCATATAAAATGCCTAAATATGGGCTTGCAAGATTTCAAAAAATGGACCTCTTAAAGTCTAATCGATCCCGTATGCCTGCTACTCAAACTGAGAAGTTGAAAATTTCCCCCATCTTGGTAAAATTTTGATTTCTTTACGATATAAAATGTCTATATATGAGCTTGCAAGATTTCAAAAAAATGGACCTCTTAAAGTCTAATCGATTCCTTATGCCTGCTACTCAAACTGAGAATGTGAAAATTTCCCCCATCTTGGTAAAATTTTGATTTCTTTACCATATAAAATGCCTATATATGGGCTTGCAAGATTTCAAAAAAATGGACCTCTTAAAGTCTAATTGATTCCTTATGCCTGCTACTCAAACTGAGAATGTGAAAATTTCCCCCATCTTGGTAAAATTTTGATTTCTTTACCATATAAAATGCCTAAATATGGGCTTGCAAGATTTCAAAAAATGGACCTCTTAAAGTCTAATCGATCCCGTATGCCTGCTACTCAAACTGAGAATGTGAAAATTTCCCCCATCTTGGTAAAATTTTGATTTCTTTACCATATAAAATGCCTATATATGGGCTTGCAAGATTTCAAAAAAATGGACCTCTTAAAGTCTAATCGATCCCGTATGCCTGCTACTCAAACTGAGAATGTGAAAATTTCCACCATCTTGGTAAAATTTTGATTTCTTTACCATATAAAATGCCTGTATATGGGCCTGCAAGATTTCAAAAAAATGGACCTCTAAAAAGTCTAATCGATTCCTTATGCCTGCTACTCAAACTGAGAATGTGAAAATTTCCCCCATCTTGCTAAAATTTTGATTTCTTTACCATATAAAATACCTATATATGGGCTTGCAAGATTTCAAAAAAATGGACCTCTTAAAGTCTAATCGATTCCTTATGCCTGCTACTCAAACTGAGAATGTGAAAATTTCCCCCATCTTGGTAAAATTTTGATTTCTTTACCATATAAAATGCCTATATATGGGCTTGCAAGATTTCAAAAAATGGACCTCTTAAAGTCTAATCGATCCCGTATGCCTGCTACTCAAACTGAGATTGTGAAAATTTCCCCCATCTTGGTAAAATTTTGATTTCTTTACCATATAAAATGCCTATATATGGACTTGCAAGATTTCAAAAAATGGACCTCTTAAAGTCTAATCGATTCCTTATGCCTGCTACTCAAACTGAGAATGTGAAAATTTCCCCCATCTTGGTAAAATTTTGATTTCTTTAACATATAAAATACCTATATATGGACTTGCCAGATTTAAAAAAATGGACCTCTTAAAGTCTAATCGATCCCGTATGCCTGCTACTCAAACTGAGAATGTGAAAATTTCCCCCATCTTGGTAAAAGTTTGATTTCTTTACCATATAAAATGCCTATATATGGGTTTGCAAGATTTCAAAAAAATGGACCTCTTAAAGTCTAATCGATTCCTTATGCCTGCTACTCAAAATGAGAATTTGAAAATTTCCCCCATCTTGGTAAAATTTTGATTTCTTTACCATATAAAATACCTATATATGGACTAGCAAGATTTCAAAAAAATGGACCTCTTAAAGTCTAATCGATCCCGTATGCCTGCTACTCAAACTGAGATTGTGAAAATTTCCACCATCTTGGTAAAATTTTGATTTCTTTACCATATAAAATGCCTATATATGGGCTTGCAAGATTTCAAAAAAATGGACCTCTTAAAGTCTAATCGATTCCGTATGCCTGCTACTCAAACTGAGAATGTGAAAATTTCCCCCATGTTGGTAAAATTTTGATTTCTTTACCATATAAAATGCCTATATATGGGCTTGCTAGATTTCAAAAAAATGGACCTCTTAAAGTCTAATCGATTCCTTATGCCTGCTACTCAAACTGAGAATCTGAAAATTTCCCCCATCTTGGTAAAATTTTGATTTCTTTACCATATAAAATGCCTATATATGGGCTTGCAAGATTTCAAAAAAATGGACCTCTTAAAGTCTAATCGATTCCTTATGCCTGCTACTCAAACTGAGAATGTGAAAATTTCCCCCATCTTGGTAAAATTTTGATTTCTTTACCATATAAAATGCCTAAATATGGGCTTGCAAGATTTCAAAAAATGGACCTCTTAAAGTCTAATCGATCCCGTATGCCTGCTACTCAAACTGAGAATGTGAAAATTTCCACCATCTTGGTAAAATTTTGATTTCTTTACCATATAAAATGCCTATATATGGGCTTGCAAGATTTCAAAAAAATGGACCTCTTAAAGTCTAATCGATTCCTTATGCCTGCTACTCAAACTGAGAATCTGAAAATTTCCCCCATCTTGGTAAAATTTTGATTTCTTTACCATATAAAATGCCTATATATGGGCTTGCTAGATTTCAAAAAAATGGACCTCTTAAAGTCTAATCGATTCCTTATGCCTGCTACTCAAACTGAGAATGTGATAATTTCCCCCATCTTTGTAAAATTTTGATTTCTTTACCATATAAAATGCCTAAATATGGGCTTGCAAGATTTAAAAAAATGGACCTCTTAAAGTCTAATCGATCCCGTGTGCCTGCTACTCAAACTGAGAATGTGAAAATTTCCCCCATCTTGGTAAAATTTTGATTTCTTTACTATATAAAATGCCTATATATGGGCTTGCAAGATTTCAAAAAAATGGACCTCTTAAAGTCTAATCGATTCCTTATGCCTGCAACTCAAACTGAGAATGTGAAAATTTCCCCCATCTTGGTAAAATTTTGATTTCTTTACCATATAAAATACCTATATATGGACTTGCCAGATTTAAAAAAAAATGGACCTCTTAAAGTCTAATCGATCCCGTATGCCTGCTACTCAAACTGAGAATGTGAAAATTTCCACCATCTTGGTAAAATTTTGATTTCTTTACCATATAAAATGCCTATATATGGGCTTGCAAGATTTCAAAAAAATGGACCTCTTAAAGTCTAATCGACTCCTTATGCCTGCTACTCAAACTGAGAATGTGAAAATTTCCCCCATCCTGGTAAAATTTTGATTTCTTTACCATATAAAATACCTATATATGGGCTTGCAAGATTTCAAAAAAATGGACCTCTTAAAGTCTAATCGATTCCTTATGCCTGCTACTCAAACTGAGAATGTGAAAATTTCCCCCATCTTGGTAAAATTTTGATTTCTTTACCATATAAAATGCCTATATATGGGCTTGCAAGATTTCAAAAAATGGACCTCTTAAAGTATAATCGATCCCGTATGCCTGCTACTCAAACTGAGAATGTGAAAATTTCCCCCATCTTGGTAAAATTTTGATTTCTTTACCATATAAAATGCCTATATATAGACTTGCAAGATTTCAAAAAAATGGACCTCTTAAAGTCTAATCGATTCCTTATGCCTGCTACTCAAACTGAGAATGTGAAAATTTCCCCCATCTTGGTAAAATTTTGATTTCTTTAACATATAAAATACCTATATATGGACTTGCCAGATTAAAAAAAAATGGACCTCTTAAAGTCTAATCAATCCCGTATGCCTGCTACTCAAACTGAGAATGTGAAAATTTCCCCCATCTTGGTAAAATTTTGATTTCTTTACCATATAAAATGCCTATATATGGGTTTGCAAGATTTCAAAAAAATGGACCTCTTAAAGTCTAATCGATTCCTTATGCCTGCTACTCAAAATGAGAATTTGAAAATTTCCCCCATCTTGGTAAAATTTTGATTTCTTTACCATATAAAATACCTATATATGGACTAGCAAGATTTCAAAAAAATGGACCTCTTAAAGTCTAATCGATCCCGTATGCCTGCTACTCAAACTGAGATTGTGAAAATTTCCCCCATCTTGGTAAAATTTTGATTTCTTTACCATATAAAATGCCTATATATGGGCTTGCAAGATTTCAAAAAAATGGACCTCTTAAAGTCTAATCGATTCCGTATGCCTGCTACTCAAACTTAGAATGTGAAAATTTCCCCAATGTTGGTAAAATTTTGATTTCTTTACCATATAAAATGCCTATATATGGGCTTGCTAGATTTCAAAAAAATGGACCTCTTAAAGTCTAATCGATTCCTTATGCCTGCTACTCAAACTGAGAATGTGAAAATTTCCCCCATCTTGGTAAAATTTTGATTTCTTTACTATATAAAATGCCTATATATGGGCTTGCAAGATTTCAAAAAAATGGACCTCTTAAAGTCTAATCGATTCCTTATGCCTGCTACTCAAACTGAGAATGTGAAAATTTCCCCCATCTTGGTAAAATTTTGATTTCTTTACCATATAAAATGCCTATATATGGGCTTGCAAGATTCCAAAAAATGGACCTCTTAAAGTGTAATCGATCCCGTGTGCCTGCTACTCAAACTGAGAATGTGAAAATTTCCCCCATCTTGGTAAAATTTTGATTTCTTTACTATATAAAATGCCTATATATGGGCTTGCAAGATTTCAAAAAAATGGACCTCTTAAAGTCTAATCGATTCCTTATGCCTGCTACTCAAACTGAGAATGTGAAAATTTCCCCCATCTTGGTAAAATTTTGATTTCTTTACCATATAAAATACCTATATATGGACTTGCCAGATTTAAAAAAAAATGGACCTCTTAAAGTCTAATCGATCCCGTATGCCTGCTACTCAAACTGAGAATGTGAAAATTTCCCCCATCTTGGTAAAATTTTGATTTCTTTACCATATAAAATGCCTAAATATGGGCTTGCAAGATTTCAAAAAATGGACCTCTTAAAGTCTAATCGATCCCGTATGCTTGCTACTCAAACTGAGAATGTGAAAATTTCCCCCATCTTGGTAAAATTTTGATTTCTTTACGATATAAAATGTCTATATATGAGCTTGCAAGATTTCAAAAAAATGGACCTCTTGAAGTCTAATCGATTCCTTATGCCTGCTACTCAAACTGAGAATGTGAAAATTTCCCCCATCTTGGTAAAATTTTGATTTCTTTACCATATAAAATGCCTATATATGGGCTTGCAAGATTTCAAAAAAATGGACCTCTTAAAGTCTAATCGATTCCTTATGCCTGCTACTCAAACTGAGAATGTGAAAATTTCCCCCATGTTGGTAAAATTTTGATTTCTTTACCATATAAAATGCCTAAATATGGGCTTGCAAGATTTCAAAAAATGGACCTCTTAAAGTCTAATCGGTCCCGTATGCCTCCTACTCAAACTGAGAATGTGAAAATTTCCCCCATCTTGGTAAAATTTTGATTTCTTTACCATATAAAATGCCTATATATGGGCTTGCAAGATTTCAAAAAATGGACCTCTTAAAGTCTAATCGATCCCGTATGCCTGCTACTCAAACTGAGAATGTGAAAATTTCCCCCATCTTGGTAAAATTTTGATTTCTTTACCATATAAAATGCCTATATATGGGCGCAGATTAAAAGCCTTAAGTCTATCGTCCTATGCTGATCAATGAGATGGAATTTCCCCCTTGTAAATTGATTTTCTTAATCCTATATGCTGCAGTTAAAAAATGGACCTCTTGAAGTCTAATCGATTCCTTATGCCTGCTACTCAAACTGAGAATGTGAAAATTTCCCCCATCTTGGTAAAATTTTGATTTCTTTACCATATAAAATACCTATATATGGACTTGCCAGATTTAAAAAAAAATGGACCTCTTAAAGTCTAATCGATCCCGTATGCCTGCTACTCAAACTGAGAATGTGAAAATTTCCCCCATCTTGGTAAAATTTTGATTTCTTTACCATATAAAATGCCTATATATGGGCTTGCAAGATTTCAAAAAAATGGACCTCTTAAAGTCTAATCTATTCCTTATGCCTGCTACTCAAACTGAGAATGTGAAAATTTCCCCCATCTTGGTAAAATTTTGATTTCTTTACCATATAAAATACCTATATATGGACTTGCAAGATTTCAAAAAAATGGACCTCTTAAAGTCTAATCGATCCCGTATGCCTGCTACTCAAACTGAGAATGTGAAAATTTCCTCCATCTTGGTAAAATTTTATTTCTTTACCATATAAAATGCCTATATATGGGCTTGCAAGATTTCAAAAAAATGGACCTCTTAAAGTCTAATCGATTCCGTATGCCTGCTACTCAAACTGAGAATGTGAAAATTTCCCCCATGTTGGTAAAATTTTTATTTCTTTACCATATAAAATGCCTATATATGGGCTTGCAAGATTTCAAAAAAATGGACCTCTTAAAGTCTAATCGATTCCTTATGCCTGCTACTCAAACTGAGAATCCGAAAATTTCCCCCATCTTGGTAAAATTTTGATTTCTTTACCATATAAAATGCCTAAATATGGGCTTGCAAGATTTCAAAAAATGGACCTCTTAAAGTCTAATCGATCCCGTGTGCCTGCTACTCAAACTGAGAATGTGAAAATTTCCCCCACCTTGGTAAATTTTTGATTTCTTTACTATATAAAATACCTATATATGGGCTTGCAAGATTTCAAAAAAATGGACCTCTTAAAGTCTAATCGATCCCGTATGCCTGCTACTCAAACTGAGAATGTGAAAATTTCCCCCATCTTGGTAAAATTTTGATTTCTTTACCATATAAAATACCTATATATGGACTTGCAAGATTTCAAAAAAAAATGGACTTCTTAAAGTCTAATCGATCCCGTATGCCTGCTACTCAAACCGAGAATGTGAAAATTTCCCCCATCTTGGTAAAATTTTGATTTTTTTACCATATAAAATGCCTATATATGGGCTTGCAAGATTTCAAAAAAATGGACCTCTTAAAGTCTAATCGATCCCGTATGCCTGCTACTCAAACTGAGAATGTGAAAATTTCCCCCATCTTGGTAAAATTTTGATTTCTTTACCATATAAAATGCCTATATATGGGCTTGCAAGATTTCAAAAAAATGGACCTCTTAAAGTCTAATCGATTCCTTATGCCTGCTACTCAAACTGAGAATGTGAAAATTTCCCCCATCTTGGTAAAATTTTGATTTCTGTACCATATAAAATACCTATATATGGACTTGCCAGATTTAAAAAAAATGGACATCTTAAAGTCTAATCGATCCCGTGTGCCTGCTACTCAAACTGAGAATGTGAAAATTTCCCCCATCTTGGTAAAATTTTGATTTCTTTACCATATAAAATTCCTATATATGGGCTTGCAAGATTTCAAAAAAATGGACCTCTTAAAGTCTAATCGATTCCTTATGCCTGCTACTCAAACTGAGAATGTGAAAATTTCCCCCATCTTGGTAAAATTTTGATTTCTTTACCATATAAAATACCTATATATCGACTTGCAAGATTTCAAAAAAAATGGACCTCTTAAAGTTTAATCGATCCCGTATGCCTGCTACTCAAACTGAGAATGTGAAAATTTCCACCATCTTGGTAAAATTTTGATTTCTTTACCATATAAAATGCCTATATATGGGCTTGCAAGATTTCAAAAAAATGGACCTCTTAAAGTCTAATCGATTCCGTATGCCTGCTACTCAAACTGAGAATGTGAAAATTTCCCTCGTGTTGGTAAAATTTTGATTTCTTTACCACATAAAATGCCTATATATGGGCTTGCAAGATTTCAAAAAAATGGACCTCTTAAAGTCTAATCGATTCCTTATGCCTGCTACTCAAACTGAGAATCTGAAAATTTCCCCCATCTTGGTAAAATTTTGATTTCTTTACCATATAAAATGCCTATATATGGGCTTGCAAGATTTAAAAAAAATGGACCTCTTAAAGTCTAATCGATTCCTTATGCCTGCTACTCAAACTGAGAATGTGAAAATTTCCCCCATCTTGGTAAAATTTTAATTTCTTTACCATATAAAATGCCTAAATATGGGCTTGCAAGATTTCAAAAAATGGACCTCTTAAAGTCTAATCGATCCCGTGTGCCTGCTACTCAAACTGAGAATGTGAAAATTTCCCCCATCTTGGTAAAATTTTGATTTCTTTACTATATAAAATGCCTATATATGGGCTTGCAAGATTTCAAAAAAATGGACCTCTTAAAGTCTAATCGATCCCGTATGCCTGCTACTCAAACTGAGAATGTGAAAATTTCCCCCATCTTGGTAAAATTTTGATTTCTTTACCATATAAAATGCCTATATATGGGTTTGCAAGATTTCAAAAAAATGGACCTCTTAAAGTCTAATCGATTCCTTATGCCTGCTACTCAAAATGAGAATTTGAAAATTTCCCCCATCTTGGTAAAATTTTGATTTCTTTACCATATAAAATACCTATATATGGACTAGCAAGATTTCAAAAAAATGGACCTCTTAAAGTCTAATCGATCCCGTATGCCTGCTACTCAAACTGAGATTGTGAAAATTTCCACCATCTTGGTAAAATTTTGATTTCTTTACCATATAAAATGCCTATATATGGGCTTGCAAGATTTAAAAAAATGGACCTCTTAAAGTCTAATCGATTCCGTATGCCTGCTACTCAAACTGAGAATGTGAAAATTTCCCCCATGTTGGTAAAATTTTGATTTCTTTACCATATAAAATGCCTATATATGGGCTTGCTAGATTTCAAAAAAATGGACCTCTTAAAGTCTAATCGATTCCTTATGCCTGCTACTCAAACTGAGAATCTGAAAATTTCCCCCATCTTGGTAAAATTTTGATTTCTTTACCATATAAAATGCCTATATATGGGCTTGCAAGATTTCAAAAAAATGGACCTCTTAAAGTCTAATCGATTCCTTATGCCTGCTACTCAAACTGAGAATGTGAAAATTTCCCCCATCTTGGTAAAATTTTGATTTCTTTACCATATAAAATGCCTAAATATGGGCTTGCAAGATTTCAAAAAATGGACCTCTTAAAGTATAATCGATCCCGTGTGCCTGCTACTCAAACTGAGAATGTGAAAATTTCCCCCATCTTGGTAAAATTTTGATTTCTTTACTATATAAAATGCCTATATATGGGCTTGCAAGATTTCAAAAAAATGGACCTCTTAAAGTCTAATCGATTCCTTATGCCTGCTAATCAAACTGAGAATGTGAAAATTTCCCCCATCTTGGTAAAATTTTGATTTCTTTACCATATAAAATACCTATATATGGACTTGCCAGATTTAAAAAAAAATGGACCTCTTAAAGTCTAATCGATCCCGTATGCCTGCTACTTAAACTGAGAATGTGAAAATTTCCCCCATCTTGGTAAAATTTTGATTTCTTTACCATATAAAATGCCTAAATATGGGCTTGCAAGATTTCAAAAAATGGACCTCTTAAAGTCTAATCGATCCCGTATGCCTGCTACTCAAACTGAGAATGTGAAAATTTCCCCCATCTTGGTAAAATTTTGATTTCTTTACGATATAAAATGTCTATATATGAGCTTGCAAGATTTCAAAAAAATGGACCTCTTAAAGTCTAATCGATTCCTTATGCCTGCTACTCAAACTGAGAATGTGAAGATTTCCCCCATCTTGGTAAAATTTTGATTTCTTTACCATATAAAATGCCTATATATGGGCTTGCAAGATTTCAAAAAAATGGACCTCTTAAAGTCTAATCGATTCCTTATGCCTGCTACTCAAACTGAGAATGTGAAAATTTCCCCCATCTTGGTAAAATTTTGATTTCTTTACCATATAAAATACCTATATATGGACTTGCCAGATTTAAAAAAAAATGGACATCTTAAAGTCTAATCGATCCCGTGTGCCTGCTACTCAAACTGAGAATGTGAAAATTTCCCCCATCTTGGTAAAATTTTGATTTCTTTACCATATAAAATGCCTATATATGGGCTTGCAAGATTTCAAAAAATGGACCTCTTAAAGTCTAATCGATTCCTTATGCCTGCTACTCAAACTGAGAATGTGAAAATTTCCCCCATCTTGGTAAAATTTTTATTTCTTTACCATATAAAATACCTATATATCGACTTGCAAGATTTCAAAAAAAATGGACCTCTTAAAGTCTAATCGATCCCGTATGCCTGCTACTCAAACTGAGAATGTGAAAATTTCCACCATCTTGGTAAAATTTTGATTTCTTTACCATATAAAATGCCTATATATGGGCTTGCAAGATTTCAAAAAAATGGACCTCTTAAAGTCTAATCGATTCCGTATGCCTGCTACTCAAACTGAGAATGTGAAAATTTCCCTCGTGTTGGTAAAATTTTGATTTCTTTACCACATAAAATGCCTATATATGGGCTTGCAAGATTTCAAAAAAATGGACCTCTTAAAGTCTAATCGATTCCTTATGCCTGCTACTCAAACTGAGAATCTGAAAATTTCCCCCATCTTGGTAAAATTTTGATTTCTTTACCATATAAAATGCCTATATATGGGCTTGCAAGATTTAAAAAAAATGGACCTCTTAAAGTCTAATCGATTCCTTATGCCTGCTACTCAAACTGAGAATGTGAAAATTTCCCCCATCTTGGTAAAATTTTAATTTCTTTACCATATAAAATGCCTAAATATGGGCTTGCAAGATTTCAAAAAATGGACCTCTTAAAGTCTAATCGATCCCGTGTGCCTGCTACTCAAACTGAGAATGTGAAAATTTCCCCCATCTTGGTAAAATTTTGATTTCTTTACTATATAAAATGCCTATATATGGGCTTGCAAGATTTCAAAAAAATGGACCTCTTAAAGTCTAATCGATCCCGTATGCCTGCTACTCAAACTGAGAATGTGAAAATTTCCCCCATCTTGGTAAAATTTTGATTTCTTTACCATATAAAATGCCTATATATGGGTTTGCAAGATTTCAAAAAAATGGACCTCTTAAAGTCTAATCGATTCCTTGTGCCTGCTACTCAAAATGAGAATTTGAAAATTTCCCCCATCTTGGTAAAATTTTGATTTCTTTACCATATAAAATACCTATATATGGACTAGCAAGATTTCAAAAAAATGGACCTCTTAAAGTCTAATCGATCCCGTATGCCTGCTACTCAAACTGAGATTGTGAAAATTTCCACCATCTTGGTAAAATTTTGATTTCTTTACCATATAAAATGCCTATATATGGGCTTGCAAGATTTAAAAAAATGGACCTCTTAAAGTCTAATCGATTCCGTATGCCTGCTACTCAAACTGAGAATGTGAAAATTTCCCCCATGTTGGTAAAATTTTGATTTCTTTACCATATAAAATGCCTGTATATGGGCTTGCTAGATTTCAAAAAAATGGACCTATTAAAGTCTAATCGATTCCTTATGCCTGCTACTCAAACTGAGAATCTGAAAATTTCCCCCATCTTGGTAAAATTTTGATTTCTTTACCATATAAAATGCCTATATATGGGCTTGCAAGATTTCAAAAAAATGGACCTCTTAAAGTCTAATCGATTCCTTATGCCTGCTACTCAAACTGAGAATGTGAAAATTTCCCCATCTTGGTAAAATTTTGATTTCTTTACCATATAAAATGCCTAAATATGGGCTTGCAAGATTTCAAAAAATGGACCTCTTAAAGTCTAATCGATCCCGTGTGCCTGCTACTCAAACTGAGAATGTGAAAATTTCCCCCATCTTGGTAAAATTTTGATTTCTTTACTATATAAAATGCCTATATATGGGCTTGCAAGATTTCAAAAAAATGGACCTCTTAAAGTCTAATCGATTCCTTATGCCTGCTAATCAAACTGAGAATGTGACGATCGTGTGCCTGCTACTCAAACTGAGAATGTGAAAATTTCCCCCATCTTGGTAAAATTTTGATTTCTTTACTATATAAAATGCCTATATATGGGCTTGCAAGATTTCAAAAAAATGGACCTCTTAAAGTCTAATCGATTCCTTATGCCTGCTAATCAAACTGAGAATGTGAAAATTTCCCCCATCTTGGTAAAATTTTGATTTCTTTACCATATAAAATACCTATATATGGACTTGCCAGATTTAAAAAAAAATGGACCTCTTAAAGTCTAATCGATCCCGTATGCCTGCTACTTAAACTGAGAATGTGAAAATTTCCCCCATCTTGGTAAAATTTTGATTTCTTTACCATATAAAATGCCTAAATATGGGCTTGCAAGATTTCAAAAAATGGACCTCTTAAAGTCTAATCGATCCCGTATGCCTGCTACTCAAACTGAGAATGTGAAAATTTCCCCCATCTTGGTAAAATTTTGATTTCTTTACGATATAAAATGTCTATATATGAGCTTGCAAGATTTCAAAAAAATGGACCTCTTAAAGTCTAATCGATTCCTTATGCCTGCTACTCAAACTGAGAATGTGAAAATTTCCCCCATCTTGGTAAAATTTTGATTTCTTTACCATATAAAATGCCTATATATGGGCTTGCAAGATTTCAAGAAAATGGACCTCTTAAAGTCTAATTGATTCCTTATGCCTGCTACTCAAACTGAGAATGTGAAAATTTCCCCCATCTTGGTGAAATTTTGATTTCTTTACCATATAAAATGCCTAAATATGGGCTTGCAAGATTTCAAAAAATGGACCTGTTAAAGTCTAATCGATCCCGTATGCCTGCTACTCAAACTGAGAATGTGAAAATTTCCCCCATCTTGGTAAAATTTTGATTTCTTTACCATATAAAATGCCTATATATGGGCTTGCAAGATTTCAAAAAAATGGACCTCTTAAAGTCTAATCGATCCCGTATGCCTGCTACTCAAACTGAGAATGTGAAAATTTCCCCCATCTTGGTAAAATTTTGATTTCTTTACCATATAAAATGCCTATATATGGGCTTGCAAGATTTCAAAAAAATGGACCTCTTAAAGTCTAATCGATTCCTTATGCCTGCTACTCAAACTGAGAATGTGAAAATTTCCCCCATCTTGGTAAAATTTTGATTTCTTTACCATATAAAATACCTATATATGGACTTGCCAGATTTAAAAAAAAATGGACCTCTTAAAGTCTAATCGATCCCGTATGCCTGCTACTCAAACTGAGAATGTGAAAATTTCCCCCATCTTGGTAAAATTTTGATTTCTTTACCATATAAAATGCCTATATATGGGCTTGCAAGATTTCAAAAAAATGGACCTCTTAAAGTCTAATCGATTCCTTATGCCTGCTACTCAAACTGAGAATGTGAAAATTTCCCCCATCTTGGTAAAATTTTGATTTCTTTACCATATAAAATACCTATATATGGACTTGCAAGATTTCAAAAAAATGGACCTCTTAAAGTCTAATCGATCCCGTATGCCTGCTACTCAAACTGAGAATGTGAAAATTTCCTCCATCTTGGTAAAATTTTTATTTCTTTACCATATAAAATGCCTATATATGGGCTTGCAAGATTTCAAAAAAATGGACCTCTTAAAGTCTAATCGATTCCGTATGCCTGCTACTCAAACTGAGAATGTGAAAATTTCCCCCATGTTGGTAAAATTTTGATTTCTTTACCATATAAAATGCCTATATATGGGCTTGCAAGATTTCAAAAAAATGGACCTCTTAAAGTCTAATCGATTCCTTATGCCTGCTACTCAAACTGAGAATCTGAAAATTTCCCCCATCTTGGTAAAATTTTGATTTCTTTACCATATAAAATGCCTAAATATGGGCTTGCAAGATTTCAAAAAATGGACCTCTTAAAGTCTAATCGATCCCGTGTGCCTGCTACTCAAACTGAGAATGTGAAAATTTCCCCCACCTTGGTAAATTTTTGATTTCTTTACTATATAAAATACCTATATATGGGCTTGCAAGATTTCAAAAAAATGGACCTCTTAAAGTCTAATCGATCTCGTATGCCTGCTACTCAAACTGAGAATGTGAAAATTTCCCCCATCTTGGTAAAATTTTGATTTCTTTACCATATAAAATACCTATATATGGACTTGCAAGATTTCAAAAAAAAATGGACTTCTTAAAGTCTAATCGATTCCGTATGCCTGCTACTCAAACTGAGAATGTGAAAATTTCCCCCATCTTGGTAAAATTTTGATTTTTTTACCATATAAAATGCCTATATATGGGCTTGCAAGATTTCAAAAAAATGGACCTCTTAAAGTCTAATCGAACCCGTATGCCTGCTACTCAAACTGAGAATGTGAAAATTTCCCCCATCTTGGTAAAATTTTGATTTCTTTACCATATAAAATGCCTATATATGGCCTTGCAAGATTTCAAAAAAATGGACCTCTTAAAGTCTAATCGATTCCTTATGCCTGCTACTCAAACTGAGAATGTGAAAATTTCCCCCATCTTGGTAAAATTTTGATTTCTTTACCATATAAAATACCTATATATGGACTTGCCAGATTAAAAAAAAAATGGACATCTTAAAGTCTAATCGATCCCGTGTGCCTGCTACTCAAACTGAGAATGTGAAAATTTCCCCCATCTTGGTAAAATTTTGATTTCTTTACCATATAAAATGCCTATATATGGGCTTGCAAGATTTCAAAAAAATGGACCTCTTAAAGTCTAATCGATTCCTTATGCCTGCTACTCAAACTGAGAATGTGAAAATTTCCCCCATCTTGGTAAAATTTTGATTTCTTTACCATATAAAATGCCTATATATGGCCTTGCAAGATTTCAAAAAAATGGACCTCTTAAAGTCTAATCGATTCCTTATGCCTGCTACTCAAACTGAGAATGTGAAAATTTCCCCCATCTTGGTAAAATTTTGATTTCTTTACCATATAAAATACCTATATATGGACTTGCCAGATTAAAAAAAAAATGGACCTCTTAAAGTCTAATCGATTCCTTATGCCTGCTACTCAAACTGAGAATGTGAAAATTTCCCCCATCTTGGTAAAATTTTAATTTCTTTACCATATAAAATGCCTAAATATGGGCTTGCAAGATTTCAAAAAATGGACCTCTTAAAGTCTAATCAATCCCGTGTGCCTGCTACTCAAACTGAGAATGTGAAAATTTCCCCCATCTTGGTAAAATTTTGATTTCTTTACCATATAAAATGCCTATATATGGGCTTGCAAGATTTCAAAAAAATGGACCTCTTAAAGTCTAATCGATTCCTTATGCCTGCTACTCAAACTGAGAATGTGAAAATTTCCCCCATCTTGGTAAAATTTTGATTTCTTTACCATATAAAATACCTATATATGGACTTGCCAGATTTAAAAAAAAATGGACATCTTAAAGTCTAATCGATCCCGTGTGCCTGCTACTCAAACTGAGAATGTGAAAATTTCCCCCATCTTGGTAAAATTTTGATTTCTTTACCATATAAAATGCCTATATATGGGCTTGCAAGATTTCAAAAAAATGGACCTCTTAAAGTCTAATCGATTCCTTATGCCTGCTACTCAAACTGAGAATGTTAAAATTTCCCCCATCTTGGTAAAATTTGATTTCTTTACCATATAAAATGCCTAAATATGGGCTTGCAAGATTTCAAAAAATGGACCTCTTAAAGTCTAATCAATCCCGTGTGCCTGCTACTCAAACTGAGAATGTGAAAATTTCCCCCATCTTGGTAAAATTTTGATTTCTTTACCATATAAAATGCCTATATATGGGCTTGCAAGATTTCAAAAAAATGGACCTCTTAAAGTCTAATCGATTCCTTATGCCTGCTACTCAAACTGAGAATGTGAAAATTTCCCCCATCTTGGTAAAATTTTGATTTCTTTACCATATAAAATACCTATATATGGACTTGCCAGATTTAAAAAAAAATGGACATCTTAAAGTCTAATCGATCCCGTGTGCCTGCTACTCAAACTGAGAATGTGAAAATTTCCCCCACCTTGGTAAATTTTGATTTCTTTACTATATAAAATACCTATATATGGGCTTGCAAGATTTCAAAAAAATGGACCTCTTAAAGTCTAATCGATCTCGTATGCCTGCTACTCAAACTGAGAATGTGAAAATTTCCCCCATCTTGGTAAAATTTTGATTTCTTTACCATATAAAATACCTATATATGGACTTGCAAGATTTCAAAAAAAAATGGACTTCTTAAAGTCTAATCGATCCCGTATGCCTGCTACTCAAACTGAGAATGTGAAAATTTCCCCCATCTTGGTAAAATTTTGATTTTTTTACCATATAAAATGCCTATATATGGGCTTGCAAGATTTCAAAAAAATGGACCTCTTAAAGTCTAATCGATCCCGTATGCCTGCTACTCAAACTGAGAATGTGAAAATTTCCCCCATCTTGGTAAAATTTTGATTTCTTTACCATATAAAATGCCTATATATGGCCTTGCAAGATTTCAAAAAAATGGACCTCTTAAAGTCTAATCGATTCCTTATGCCTGCTACTCAAACTGAGAATGTGAAAATTTCCCCCATCTTGGTAAAATTTTGATTTCTTTACCATATAAAATACCTATATATGGACTTGCCAGATTAAAAAAAAAATGGACATCTTAAAGTCTAATCGATCCCGTGTGCCTGCTACTCAAACTGAGAATGTGAAAATTTCCCCCATCTTGGTAAAATTTTGATTTCTTTACCATATAAAATGCCTATATATGGGCTTGCAAGATTTCAAAAAATGGACCTCTTAAAGTCTAATCGATCCCGTATGCCTGCTACTCAAACTGAGAATGTGAAAATTTCCACCATCTTGGTAAAATTTTGATTTCTTTACCATATAAAATGCCTATATATGGGCTTGCAAGATTTCAAAAAAATGGACCTCTTAAAGTCTAATCGATTCCGTATGCCTGCTACTCAAACTGAGAATGTGAAAATTTCCCCCGTGTTGGTAAAATTTTGATTTCTTTACCACATAAAATGCCTATATATGGGCTTGCAAGATTTCAAAAAAATGGACCACTTAAAGTCTAATCGATTCCTTATGCCTGCTACTCAAACTGAGAATCTGAAAATTTCCCCCATCTTGGTAAAATTTTGATTTCTTTACCATATAAAATGCCTATATATGGGCTTGCAAGATTTCAAAAAAATGGACCTCTTAAAGTCTAATCGATTCCTTATGCCTGCTACTCAAACTGAGAATGTGAAAATTTCCCCCATCTTGGTAAAATTTTAATTTCTTTACCATATAAAATGCCTATATATGGGCTTGCAAGATTTCAAAAAATGGACCTCTTAAAGTCTAATCAATCCCGTGTGCCTGCTACTCAAACTGAGAATGTGAAAATTTCCCCTATCTTGGTAAAATTTTGATTTCTTTACCATATAAAATGCCTATATATGGGCTTGCAAGATTTCAAAAAAATGGACCTCTTAAAGTCTAATCGATTCCTTATGCCTGCTACTCAAACTGAGAATGTGAAAATTTCCCCCATCTTGGTAAAATTTTGATTTCTTTACCATATAAAATACCTATATATGGACTTGCCAGATTTAAAAAAAAATGGACATCTTAAAGTCTAATCGATCCCGTGTGCCTGCTACTCAAACTGAGAATGTGAAAATTTCCCCCATCTTGGTAAAATTTTGATTTCTTTACCATATAAAATGCCTATATATGGGCTTGCAAGATTTCAAAAAAATGGACCTCTTAAAGTCTAATCGATTCCTTATGCCTGCTACTCAAACTGAGAATGTTAAAATTTCCCCCATCTTGGTAAAATTTGATTTCTTTACCATATAAAATACCTATATATCGACTTGCAAGATTTCAAAAAAATGGACCTCTTAAAGTCTAATCGATCCCGTATGCCTGCTACTCAAACTGAGAATGTGAAAATTTCCTCCATCTTGGTAAAATTTTGATTTCTTTACCATATAAAATGCCTATATATGGGCTTGCAAGATTTCAAAAAAATGGACCTCTTAAAGTCTAATCGATTCCTTATGCCTGCTACTCAAACTGAGAATCTGAAAATTTCCCCCATCTTGGTAAAATTTTGATTTCTTTACCATATAAAATACCTAAATATGGACTTGCAAGATTTCAAAAAATGGACCTCTTAAAGTCTAATCGATCCCGTGTGCCTGCTACTCAAACTGAGAATGTGAAAATTTCCCCCACCTTGGTAAATTTTTGATTTCTTTACTATATAAAATACCTATATATGGGCTTGCAAGATTTCAAAAAAATGGACCTCTTAAAGTCTAATCGATCCCGTATGCCTGCTACTCAAACTGAGAATGTGAAAATTTCCCCCATCTTGGTAAAATTTTGATTTCTTTACCATATAAAATACCTATATATGGACTTGCAAGATTTCAAAAAAAAATGGACTTCTTAAAGTCTAATCGATCCCGTATGCCTGCTACTCAAACTGAGAATGTGAAAATTTCCCCCATCTTGGTAAAATTTTGATTTTTTTACCATATAAAATGCCTATATATGGGCTTGCAAGATTTCAAAAAATGGACCTCTTAAAGTCTAATCGATCCCGTATGCCTGCTACTCAAACTGAGAATGTGAAAATTTCCCCCATCTTGGTAAAATTTTGATTTCTTTACCATATAAAATGCCTATATATGGGCTTGCAAGATTTCAAAAAAATGGACCTCTTAAAGTCTAATCGATTCCTTATGCCTGCTACTCAAACTGAGAATGTGAATATTTCCCCCATCTTGGTAAAATTTTGATTTCTGTACCATATAAAATACCTATATATGGACTTGCCAGATTTAAAAAAAAATGGACATCTTAAAGTCTAATCGATCCCGTGTGCCTGCTACTCAAACTGAGAATGTGAAAATTTCCCCCATCTTGGTAAAATTTTGATTTCTTTACCATATAAAATGCCTATATATGGGCTTGCAAGATTTCAAAAAAATGGACCTCTTAAAGTCTAATCGATTCCTTATGCCTGCTACTCAAACTGAGAATGTGAAAATTTCCCCCATCTTGGTAAAATTTTGATTTCTTTACCATATAAAATACCTATATATCGACTTGCAAGATTTAAAAAAAATGGACCTCTTAAAGTTTAATCGATCCCGTATGCCTGCTACTCAAACTGAGAATGTGAAAATTTCCACCATCTTGGTAAAATTTTGATTTCTCTACCATATAAAATGCCTATATATGGGCTTGCAAGATTTCAAAAAAATGGACCTCTTAAAGTCTAATCGATTCCGTATGCCTGCTACTCAAACTGAGAATGTGAAAATTTCCCTCGTGTTGGTAAAATTTTGATTTCTTTACCACATAAAATGCCTATATATGGGCTTGCAAGATTTCAAAAAAATGGACCTCTTAAAGTTTAATCGATTCCTTATGCCTGCTACTCAAACTGAGAATCTGAAAATTTCCCCCATCTTGGTAAAATTTTGATTTCTTTACCATATAAAATGCCTATATATGGGCTTGCAAGATTTAAAAAAAATGGACCTCTTAAAGTCTAATCGATTCCTTATGCCTGCTACTCAAACTGAGAATGTGAAAATTTCCCCCATCTTGGTAAAATTTTAATTTCTTTACCATATAAAATGCCTAAATATGGGCTTGCAAGATTTCAAAAAATGGACCTCTTAAAGTCTAATCGATCCCGTGTGCCTGCTACTCAAACTGAGAATGTGAAAATTTCCCCCATCTTGGTAAAATTTTGATTTCTTTACTATATAAAATGCCTATATATGGGCTTGCAAGATTTCAAAAAAATGGACCTCTTAAAGTCTAATCGATCCCGTATGCCTGCTACTCAAACTGAGAATGTGAAAATTTCCCCCATCTTGGTAAAATTTTGATTTCTTTACCATATAAAATGCCTATATATGGGTTTGCAAGATTTCAAAAAAATGGACCTCTTAAAGTCTAATCGATTCCTTATGCCTGCTACTCAAAATGAGAATTTGAAAATTTCCCCCATCTTGGTAAAATTTTGATTTCTTTACCATATAAAATACCTATATATGGACTAGCAAGATTTCAAAAAAATGGACCTCTTAAAGTCTAATCGATCCCGTATGCCTGCTACTCAAACTGAGATTGTGAAAATTTCCACCATCTTGGTAAAATTTTGATTTCTTTACCATATAAAATGCCTATATATGGGAATGCAAAATTTAAAAAAATGGACCTCTTAAAGTCTAATCGATTCCGTATGCCTGCTACTCAAACTGAGAATGTGAAAATTTCCCCCATGTTGGTAAAATTTTGATTTCTTTACCATATAAAATGCCTATATATGGGCTTGCTAGATTTCAAAAAAATGGACCTCTTAAAGTCTAATCGATTCCTTATGCCTGCTACTCAAACTGAGAATCTGAAAATTTCCCCCATCTTGGTAAAATTTTGATTTCTTTACCATATAAAATGCCTATATATGGGCTTGCAAGATTTCAAAAAAATGGACCTCTTAAAGTCTAATCGATTCCTTATGCCTGCTACTCAAACTGAGAATGTGAAAATTTCCCCCATCTTGGTAAAATTTTGATTTCTTTACCATATAAAATGCCTAAATATGGGCTTGCAAGATTTCAAAAAATGGACCTCTTAAAGTCTAATCGATCCCGTGTGCCTGCTACTCAAACTGAGAATGTGAAAATTTCCCCCATCTTGGTAAAATTTTGATTTCTTTACTATATAAAATGCCTATATATGGGCTTGCAAGATTTCAAAAAAATGGACCTCTTAAAGTCTAATCGATTCCTTATGCCTGCTAATCAAACTGAGAATGTGAAAATTTCCCCCATCTTGGTAAAATTTTGATTTCTTTACCATATAAAATACCTATATATGGACTTGCCAGATTTAAAAAAAAATGGACCTCTTAAAGTCTAATCGATCCCGTATGCCTGCTACTTAAACTGAGAATGTGAAAATTTCCCCCATCTTGGTAAAATTTTGATTTCTTTACCATATAAAATGCCTAAATATGGGCTTGCAAGATTTCAAAAAATGGACCTCTTAAAGTCTAATCGATCCCGTATGCCTGCTACTCAAACTGAGAATGTGAAAATTTCCCCCATCTTGGTAAAATTTTGATTTCTTTACGATATAAAATGTCTATATATGAGCTTGCAAGATTTCAAAAAAATGGACCTCTTAAAGTCTAATCGATTCCTTATGCCTGCTGCTCAAACTGAGAATGTGAAGATTTCCCCCATCTTGGTAAAATTTTGATTTCTTTACCATATAAAATGCCTATATATGGGCTTGCAAGATT
Source organism: Artemia sinica (assembly GCA_027921565.1). Lineage (NCBI taxonomy): Eukaryota > Metazoa > Arthropoda > Branchiopoda > Anostraca > Artemiidae > Artemia > Artemia sinica. The sequence goes on along the minus strand of CM051270.1, from coordinate 62,069,664 downwards.
TCAAGAAAATGGACCTCTTAAAGTCTAATTGATTCCTTATGCCTGCTACTCAAACTGAGAATGTGAAAATTTCCCCCATCTTGGTAAAATTTTGATTTCTTTACCATATAAAATGCCTATATATGGGCTTGCAAGATTTCAAAAAAATGGACCTCTTAAAGTCTAATCGATTCCTTATGCCTGCTACTCAAAATGAGAATGTGAAAATTTCCCCCATCTTGGTAAAATTTTGATTTCTTTACCATATAAAATACCTATATATGGACTTGCCAGATTTAAAAAAAATGGACATCTTAAAGTCTAATCGATCCCGTGTGCCTGCTACTCAAACTGAGAATGTGAAAATTTCCCCCATCTTGGTAAAATTTTGATTTCTTTACCATATAAAATGCCTATATATGGGCTTGCAAGATTTCAAAAAAATGGACCTCTTAAAGTCTAATCGATTCCTTATGCCTGCTACTCAAACTGAGAATGTGAAAATTTCCCCCATCTTGGTAAAATTTTGATTTCTTTACCATATAAAATACCTATATATCGACTTGCAAGATTTCAAAAAAAATGGACCTCTTAAAGTCTAATCGATCCCGTATGCCTGCTACTCAAACTGAGAATGTGAAAATTTCCACCATCTTGGTAAAATTTTGATTTCTTTACCATATAAAATGCCTATATATGGGCTTGCAAGATTTCAAAAAAATGGACCTCTTAAAGTCTAATCGATTCCGTATGCCTGCTACTCAAACTGAGAATGTGAAAATTTCCCTCGTGTTGGTAAAATTTTGATTTCTTTACCACATAAAATGCCTATATATGGGCTTGCAAGATTTCAAAAAAATGGACCTCTTAAAGTCTAATCGATTCCTTATGCCTGCTACTCAAACTGAGAATCTGAAAATTTCCCCCATCTTGGTAAAATTTTGATTTCTTTACCATATAAAATGCCTATATATGGGCTTGCAAGATTTAAAAAAAATGGACCTCTTAAAGTCTAATCGATTCCTTATGCCTGCTACTCAAACTGAGAATGTGAAAATTTCCCCCATCTTGGTAAAATTTTAATTTCTTTACCATATAAAATGCCTAAATATGGGCTTGCAAGATTTCAAAAAATGGACCTCTTAAAGTCTAATCGATCCCGTGTGCCTGCTACTCAAACTGAGAATGTGAAAATTTCCCCCATCTTGGTAAAATTTTGATTTCTTTACTATATAAAATGCCTATATATGGGCTTGCAAGATTTCAAAAAAATGGACCTCTTAAAGTCTAATCGATCCCGTATGCCTGCTACTCAAACTGAGAATGTGAAAATTTCCCCCATCTTGGTAAAATTTTGATTTCTTTACCATATAAAATGCCTATATATGGGTTTGCAAGATTTCAAAAAAATGGACCTCTTAAAGTCTAATCGATTCCTTATGCCTGCTACTCAAAATGAGAATTTGAAAATTTCCCCCATCTTGGTAAAATTTTGATTTCTTTACCATATAAAATACCTATATATGGACTAGCAAGATTTCAAAAAAATGGACCTCTTAAAGTCTAATCGATCCCGTATGCCTGCTACTCAAACTGAGATTGTGAAAATTTCCACCATCTTGGTAAAATTTTGATTTCTTTACCATATAAAATGCCTATATATGGGCTTGCAAGATTTAAAAAAATGGACCTCTTAAAGTCTAATCGATTCCGTATGCCTGCTACTCAAACTGAGAATGTGAAAATTTCCCCCATGTTGGTAAAATTTTGATTTCTTTACCATATAAAATGCCTGTATATGGGCTTGCTAGATTTCAAAAAAATGGACCTCTTAAAGTCTAATCGATTCCTTATGCCTGCTACTCAAACTGAGAATCTGAAAATTTCCCCCATCTTGGTAAAATTTTGATTTCTTTACCATATAAAATGCCTATATATGGGCTTGCAAGATTTCAAAAAAATGGACCTCTTAAAGTCTAATCGATTCCTTATGCCTGCTACTCAAACTGAGAATGTGAAAATTTCCCCCATCTTGGTAAAATTTTGATTTCTTTACCATATAAAATGCCTAAATATGGGCTTGCAAGATTTCAAAAAAATGGACCTCTTAAAGTCTAATCGATCCCGTGTGCCTGCTACTCAAACTGAGAATGTGAAAATTTCCCCCATCTTGGTAAAATTTTGATTTCTTTACCATATAAAATACCTATATATGGACTTGCCAGATTTAAAAAAAATGGACCTCTTAAAGTCTAATCGATCCCGTATGCCTGCTACTTAAACTGAGAATGTGAAAATTTCCCCCATCTTGGTAAAATTTTGATTTCTTTACCATATAAAATGCCTAAATATGGGCTTGCAAGATTTCAAAAAATGGACCTCTTAAAGTCTAATCGATCCCGTATGCCTGCTACTCAAACTGAGAATGTGAAAATTTCCCCCATCTTGGTAAAATTTTGATTTCTTTACGATATAAAATGTCTATATATGAGCTTGCAAGATTTCAAAAAAATGGACCTCTTAAAGTCTAATCGATTCCTTATGCCTGCTACTCAAACTGAGAATGTGAAGATTTCCCCCATCTTGGTAAAATTTTGATTTCTTTACCATATAAAATGCCTATATATGGGCTTGCAAGATTTCAAAAAAATGGACCTCTTAAAGTCTAATCGATTCCTTATGCCTGCTACTCAAAATGAGAATGTGAAAATTTCCCCCATCTTGGTAAAATTTTGATTTCTTTACCATATAAAATACCTATATATGGACTTGCAAGATTTCAAAAAAAATGGACTTCTTAAAGTCTAATCGATCCCGTATGCCTGCTACTCAAACTGAGAATGTGAAAATTTCCCCATCTTGGTAAAATTTTGATTTTTTTACCATATAAAATGCCTATATATGGGCTTGCAAGATTTCCAAAAAATGGACCTCTTAAAGTCTAATCGATCCCGTATGCCTGCTACTCAAACTGAGAATGTGAAAATTTCCCCCATCTTGGTAAAATTTTGATTTCTTTACCATATAAAATGCCTATATATGGGCTTGCAAGATTTCAAAAAAATGGACCTCTTAAAGTCTAATCGATTCCTTATGCCTGCTAATCAAACTGAGAATGTGAAAATTTCCCCCATCTTGGTAAAATTTTGATTTCTGTACCATATAAAATACCTATATATGGACTTGCCAGATTTAAAAAAAAATGGACATCTTAAAGTCTAATCGATCCCGTGTGCCTGCTACTCAAACTGAGAATGTGAAAATTTCCCCCATCTTGGTAAAATTTTGATTTCTTTACCATATAAAATGCCTATATATGGGCTTGCAAGATTTCAAAAAAATGGACCTCTTAAAGTCTAATCGATTCCTTATGCCTGCTACTCAAACTGAGAATGTGAAAATTTCCCCCATCTTGGTAAAATTTTGATTTCTTTACCATATAAAATACCTATATATCGACTTGCAAGATTTAAAAAAAAATGGACCTCTTAAAGTTTAATCGATCCCGTATGCCTGCTACTCAAACTGAGAATGTGAAAATTTCCACCATCTTGGTAAAATTTTTGATTTCTCTACCATATAAAATGCCTATATATGGGCTTGCAAGATTTCAAAAAAATGGACCTCTTAAAGTCTAATCGATTCCGTATGCCTGCTACTCAAACTGAGAATGTGAAAATTTCCCTCGTGTTGGTAAAATTTTGATTTCTTTACCACATAAAATGCCTATATATGGGCTTGCAAGATTTCAAAAAAATGGACCTCTTAAAGTTTAATCGATTCCTTATGCCTGCTACTCAAACTGAGAATCTGAAAATTTCCCCCATCTTGGTAAAATTTTGATTTCTTTACCATATAAAATGCCTATATATGGGCTTGCAAGATTTAAAAAAAATGGACCTCTTAAAGTCTAATCGATTCCTTATGCCTGCTACTCAAACTGAGAATGTGAAAATTTCCCCCATCTTGGTAAAATTTTAATTTCTTTACCATATAAAATGCCTAAATATGGGCTTGCAAGATTTCAAAAAATGGACCTCTTAAAGTCTAATCGATCCCGTGTGCCTGCTACTCAAACTGAGAATGTGAAAATTTCCCCCATCTTGGTAAAATTTTGATTTCTTTACAATATAAAATGCCTAAATATGGGCTTGCAAGATTTCAAAAAATGGACCTGTTAAAGTCTAATCGATCCCGTATGCCTGCTACTCAAACTGAGAATGTGAAAATTTCCCCCATCTTGGTAAAATTTTGATTTCTTTACCATAGAAAATGCCTATATATGGGCTTGCAAGATTTCAAAAAATGGACCTCTTAAAGTCTAATCGATCCCGTATGCCTGCTACTCAAACTGAGAATGTGAAAATTTCCCCCATCTTGGTAAAATTTTGATTTCTTTACCATATAAAATGCCTATATATGGGCTTGCAAGATTTCAAAAAAATGGACCTCTTAAAGTCTAATCGATTCCTTATGCCTGCTACTCAAACTGAGAATGTGAAAATTTCCCCCATCTTGGTAAAATTTTGATTTCTTTACCATATAAAATACCTATATATGGACTTGCCAGATTTAAAAAAAAAATGGACCTCTTAAAGTTTAATCGATCCCGTATGCCTGCTACTCAAACTGAGAATGTGAAAATTTCCCCCATCTTGGTAAAATTTTGATTTCTTTACCATATAAAATGCCTATATATGGGCTTGCAAGATTTCAAAAAAATGGACCTCTTAAAGTCTAATCGATTCCTTATGCCTGCTACTCAAACTGAGAATGTGAAAATTTCCCCCATCTTGCTAAAATTTTGATTTCTTTACCATATAAAATACCTATATATCGACTTGCAAGATTTAAAAAAAAATGGACCTCTTAAAGTTTAATCGATCCCGTATGCCTGCTACTCAAACTGAGAATGTGAAAATTTCCACCATCTTGGTAAAATTTTGATTTCTCTACCATATAAAATGCCTATATATGGGCTTGCAAGATTTCAAAAAAATGGACCTCTTAAAGTCTAATCGATTCCGTATGCCTGCTACTCAAACTGAGAATGTGAAAATTTCCCTCGTGTTGGTAAAATTTTGATTTCTTTACCACATAAAATGCCTATATATGGGCTTGCAAGATTTCAAAAAAATGGACCTCTTAAAGTCTAATCGATTCCTTATGCCTGCTACTCAAACTGAGAATCTGAAAATTTCCCCCATCTTGGTAAAATTTTGATTTCTTTACCATATAAAATGCCTATATATGGGCTTGCAAGATTTAAAAAAAATGGACCTCTTAAAGTCTAATCGATTCCTTATGCCTGCTACTCAAACTGAGAATGTGAAAATTTCCCCCATCTTGGTAAAATTTTAATTTCTTTACCATATAAAATGCCTAAATATGGGCTTGCAAGATTTCAAAAAATGGACCTCTTAAAGTCTAATCGATCCCGTGTGCCTGCTACTCAAACTGAGAATGTGAAAATTTCCCCCATCTTGGTAAAATTTTGATTTCTTTACCATATAAAATGCCTAAATATGGGCTTGCAAGATTTCAAAAAATGGACCTCTTAAAGTCTAATCGATCCCGTGTGCCTGCTACTCAAACTGAGAATGTGAAAATTTCCCCCATCTTGGTAAAATTTTGATTTCTTTACCATATAAAATGCCTATATATGGGCTTGCAAGATTTCAAAAAAATGGACCTCTTAAAGTCTAATCGATTCCTTATGCCTGCTACTCAAACTGAGAATGTGAAAATTTCCCCCATCTTGGTAAAATTTTGATTTCTGTACCATATAAAATACCTATATATGGACTTGCCAGATTTAAAAAAAAATGGACATCTTAAAGTCTAATCGATCCCGTGTGCCTGCTACTCAAACTGAGAATGTGAAAATTTCCCCCATCTTGGTAAAATTTTGATTTCTTTACCATATAAAATGCCTATATATGGGCTTGCAAGATTTCAAAAAAATGGACCTCTTAAAGTCTAATCGATTCCTTATGCCTGCTACTCAAACTGAGAATGTGAAAATTTCCCCCATCTTGGTAAAATTTTGATTTCTTTACCATATAAAATACCTATATATGGACTTGCAAGATTTAAAAAAAAATGGACCTCTTAAAGTTAATCGATCCCGTATGCCTGCTACTCAAACTGAGAATGTGAAAATTTCCACCATCTTGGTAAAATTTTGATTTCTCTACCATATAAAATGCCTATATATGGGCTTGCAAGATTTCAAAAAAATGGACCTCTTAAAGTCTAATCGATTCCGTATGCCTGCTACTCAAACTGAGAATGTGAAAATTTCCCTCGTGTTGGTAAAATTTTGATTTCTTTACAACATAAAATGCCTATATATGGGCTTGCAAGATTTCAAAAAAATGGACCTCTTAAAGTCTAATCGATTCCTTATGCCTGCTACTCAAACTGAGAATCTGAAAATTTCCCCCATCTTGGTAAAATTTTGATTTCTTTACCATATAAAATGCCTATATATGGGCTTGCAAGATTTCAAAAAAATGGACCTCTTAAAGTCTAATCGATTCCTTATGCCTGCTACTCAAACTGAGAATGTGAAAATTTCCCCCATCTTGGTAAAATTTTAATTTCTTTACCATATAAAATGCCTAAATATGGGCTTGCAAGATTTCAAAAAATGGACCTCTTAAAGTCTAATCGATCCCGTGTGCCTGCTACTCAAACTGAGAATGTGAAAATTTCCCCCATCTTGGTAAAATTTTGATTTCTTTACTATATAAAATGCCTATATATGGGCTTGCAAGATTTCAAAAAAATGGACCTCTTAAAGTCTAATCGATCCCGTATGCCTGCTACTCAAACTGAGAATGTGAAAATTTCCCCCATCTTGGTAAAATTTTGATTTCTTTACCATATAAAATGCCTATATATGGGTTTGCAAGATTTCAAAAAAATGGACCTCTTAAAGTCTAATCGATTCCTTATGCCTGCTACTCAAAATGAGAATTTGAAAATTTCCCCCATCTTGGTAAAATTTTGATTTCTTTACCATATAAAATACCTATATATGGACTAGCAAGATTTCAAAAAAATGGACCTCTTAAAGTCTAATCGATCCCGTATGCCTGCTACTCAAACTGAGATTGTGAAAATTTCCACCATCTTGGTAAAATTTTGATTTCTTTACCATATAAAATGCCTATATATGGGCTTGCAAGATTTAAAAAAATGGACCTCTTAAAGTCTAATCGATTCCGTATGCCTGCTACTCAAACTGAGAATGTGAAAATTTCCCCCATGTTGGTAAAATTTTGATTTCTTTACCATATAAAATGCCTATATATGGGCTTGCTAGATTTCAAAAAAATGGACCTCTTAAAGTCTAATCGATTCCTTATGCCTGCTACTCAAACTGAGAATCTGAAAATTTCCCCCATCTTGGTAAAATTTTGATTTCTTTACCATATAAAATGCCTATATATGGGCTTGCAAGATTTCAAAAAAAATGGACCTCTTAAAGTCTAATCGATTCCTTATGCCTGCTACTCAAACTGAGAATGTGAAAATTTCCCCCATCTTGGTAAAATTTTGATTTCTTTACCATATAAAATGCCTAAATATGGGCTTGCAAGATTTCAAAAAATGGACCTCTTAAAGTCTAATCGATCCCGTGTGCCTGCTACTCAAACTGAGAATGTGAAAATTTCCCCCATCTTGGTAAAATTTTGATTTCTTTACTATATAAAATGCCTATATATGGGCTTGCAAGATTTCAAAAAAATGGACCTCTTAAAGTCTAATCGATTCCTTATGCCTGCTAATCAAACTGAGAATGTGAAAATTTCCCCCATCTTGGTAAAATTTTGATTTCTTTACCATATAAAATACCTATATATGGACTTGCCAGATTTAAAAAAAAATGGACCTATTAAAGTCTAATCGATCCCGTATGCCTGCTACTTAAACTGAGAATGTGAAGATTTCCCCCATCTTGGTAAAATTTTGATTTCTTTACCATATAAAATGCCTATATATGGGCTTGCAAGATTTCAAGAAAATGGACCTCTTAAAGTCTAATTGATTCCTTATGCTGCTACTCAAACTGAGAATGTGAAAATTTCCCCCATCTTGGTAAAATTTTGATTTCTTTACCATATAAAATGCCTATATATGGGCTTGCAAGATTTCAAAAAAATGGACCTCTTAAAGTCTAATCGATTCCTTATGCCTGCTACTCAAACTGAGAATGTGAAAATTTCCCCCATCTTGGTAAAATTTTGATTTCTTTACCATATAAAAT